>CM036616.1:44222672-44478331 GCA_020745705.1 Hemiprocne comata
AGATAGAGATAAGAACAAGTTGTTCCATCACCTTTCCAGGGATGGAGGTGAGGCTGACCGGTCTATAGTTACCCGGGTCCTCCTTCTTGCCCTTCTTGTAGACTGGTGTGACATTTGCTGTCCTCCAGTCCTCAGGCACCTCTCCTGTTACCCATGACTTACCAAAGATGATGGAGAGTGGCCTAGCAATGACCTCCGCCAGCTCCCTCAGCACCCTTGGATGCATTCCATCTGGACCCATCGATTTATGGATGTCCAGATTACTCAACTGATCCCTAACCCAATCCTCATCTACTATGTCAAACTCCTCATCCATCCTGACTACCTCTGGGGCTATACAAGTCTGGAGCTCATGGGGAAATCCTGCAGGAGTAAAGACAGAGGCAAAGAAGGCATTCAGTACCTCTGCCTTCTTTATATCCTCTGTCACCAGGGCTCCCACCTCATTCAACAGTGGGCCAATATTGCCTCTAGTGTTAGTTTTGTTAGCTATGTATTTGAAAAAGCCCTTTCTATTATCCTTAACCCGACTTGCAAGGTTAAGTTCCAAGGAAGCCTTAGCTTTCCTAATTGCCTCCCTACATCCTCTGACAACAGCCCTATATTCCTCCCAAGTGACCAGCCCCTCCTTCCATGATCTGTAGATTTTCCTTTTCCACTTAAGTTTGCCCAGCAGTTCCTTTTTTAACCATGCTGGTCTCCTAGCTCCCTTACTAGATTTCCTAACCATTGGGATGCTCTGATCCTGTGCTTGCAAGAAGTGGTCCTTGAATGTTGACCAGCTATCTTGAGCCCCTTTATCTTCTAGCACCCTGTCCCATGGGATTTCCCTTAACAGTTGATTGAGGAGGCCAAAGTTTGCCCTGTGGAAGTCCAGGGTTCTGGTCCTACTGGGTATTCTGTTCCTTCCACACAGGATCCTGAACTCCACCATCTCGTGATCACTGCAGCCAAGGCTGCCACTGACCACCACTGCTTCAACAAGGCCCTCCTTGTTGGTTAGTACAAGATCCAGCAGCGCTCCTCTTCTAGTCGGCTTGTCCACCATTTGCATTAAGAAGTTATCATCAATGCACTGGAGGAACCTCCTAGACTGTGAAAGGCTGGCTGTGTGAGTGTTCCAGCAGATATCGGGGTAGTTAAAATCTCCCATGAGGACTAGGGACTGCAGTTGTGAGGCTACTTTCAGCTGCCTGTAGAAAGCCTCATCAACTTCCTCGCCTTGATCAGGAGGTCTGTAGTAGACCCCCACGACTGTATCACCCACACCAGCCTGCCCCTTAATTCTTACCCCCAGACTTTCAACTTGCCCCTCATCAGCCCCTGCACAAAACTCAATACATTCTAGTTGCTCTCTCACATAAAGAGCAACTCCACCACCTCGCTTCCCCGCCCTATCTTTCCTAAAAAGCACAAAACCATCCATGGCCACATTCCAGTCATGTGACCTGTCCCACCACGTCTCTGTTATTGCTACCAGATCATAACCCTTAGCCCGCACACTGACCTCTAACTCTTCCTGCTTATTCCCCATGCTGCATGCATTAGCATACAGGCATTTCAGGAAACAAACAGAGCCCACTGGTGGGACTAAATCCTCCTTAGACCACCTGCTTTCAGACCCTGGTACGTTCCTCTTGTGCTTCTCCCTAATAGACCCAGTTTTCTCCCCTTCCCCCTTCACATCTAGTTTAAAGCTCTCTCAATGAGCCCTGCTAAGTCCTGCCCCAAAAGCCTCTTCCCCCTCTGAGACAGGTGCATCCCACCTGCCACCACCAGGCCAGGTGTCTCATACAGCATCCCATGATCAAAAAAACCAAAACCTTGTCTTTGACACCAATCTCTTAGCCATTCATTGATCTGTAGACTCTTCCTATATACCTCCCCACCCATTCTTGCAGGAGGGATGGAGGCAAACACTACTTGCGCTCCAGACCCCCTAACTAGCCGTCCTAGGGCCCTGAAGTCACTCTTCATTGCCCTTACATTTCTTGTGATAATTTCATCACTGCCAACCTGAAAAATCAGCAGTGGATAGTAATCAGAGGAACCCACAAGATTAGGGAGTTTCCTTTTAACATCTCTAATCCAAGCCCCAGGGAGGCAACAGGCATAAGAACCTAATACAAGTGCTCCAGCAGTTAAGGAGTGGTTCATTGCAGGATCAGGAGTCAGCTTTGTCTCACAGTGCAAAACAGGTAACTGTCAAAAGACATATTGTTTGTTCTCTCCAGGGGAAAAGGGAACTCTGGCTACTGAGGAGACTTAGAAATTATTATCATCCTGCATTACTATGTTTGTGCTTGCTAGCATTCATAATTCTGTTGCCTTATTGATCATGAGTGCTTTAGCAGACTGGAGGTTGAAGCCAGCTGAAATTCAGAGGTTGAACACTAAATGGCTTATTCATTTCAAGTTCAGCTCTCGAGATGAACTATGTGAGCTTCCACATCTCACCTCTTCCCAAATCTCTGGAAGGCCACTAAAAGTAGATTTAAAACAAACACACAAACAAAAACCAAAAACAAACAAACAAAAAGCTTCTGAGTGCCTCTTTTGTTTTAAACATGTTGCATTAATTTCTTTGTACACATCAGCTCTTAGTCTTATAAACTTTAGGTAGGTTGTCCTTGGCATATGGTTGTACACGGAAAAGCGCCCTTGAAAATGTAGGACTTTGTTACCAGCAAAGAAAAGTGGCAGGTAACCGATCATGGCAGATCAACTTAGAAAGCATTCTGGAAGTGATACTGTACTGCAGCTAAATTTATGTTCCCTGCTGTAGTTTAGCACTGTGAGGACAGTTGCATTCAATTGTAGTCTTCAATTAAATAGCAGACTAGAGGGAGAGAAAAAAGATGAAATTCTGTTTAAATATATACAGAAGATCACAAACATAGCTTAATTGTTACACAAGCAAAAAACAAAAAAAACAGAAAATATTAGAAGAGACCCAACTAACAGTCCCAGGTACAAAAGGAGCACTGATATCACTACTGCTGAGAATCCTGGGGTCTAACCTGCAAGCAAAATAGTCTCCTAGACTGACATTTACATATGCATCTGCATTTTTTTCCAATCTTCTATGTGACCTGCATGGGAGAGAATTCATTTCTTCTTGGTGGACAGAGAACTTAAGGAAGATTTACCCTTCCAGTCATTGCTTGTAATGATGCCACACTGAAATACAACACATTGCTTCCACACCATTGTCATAAGATTATTCTGCCCTCAGTAACTCCCCTGGATTGATAGGATGAACTTGACAGGACATTAAGGTCCCCAAATTTTGTTGTTTTTTTTTTTTTCCTCCAGTAACCTACACCAGTATTTTCAATGCTGACTTTGCTGACAGCAAAAGAAAACATAATTCTGCAATAGTAAGGGCTCAGGAAAGATTAGTTAGGTGATTATCTTTACTCCTTGCTGTGAGGCTATTTAATTTTTGTCATCAAATCACTGGGGATTCTTCTGTGTGGAAAAAATCCTGCCATACCCCATTGTGGCTAGGATCTACTTAGCACACCCACCCGATAGTACATCTGTGGAGACCAAGGCATTACCACAAGCTCAGAGCCAAGACTCAGTAAAATCGAAGGTAGTTAATGAATTAGTTTCAAACCTTTGACATACACTTCCCTCTGAAGAACAAAAAGTACTTCTGAATCCTATTAGCCAGAAACACAAAGGACTCTGACATCAAAATGTTTTAAAAATTGGAAGAACACTTTTGACACCCAAAATTAGCAAGTAAGAAAGTGTGTTTATTCACATGCTGTAGCCTTTCACAGGGTCATGAAAGAATGAATTACCTTTCTCTAGCCCTTTTTGATCTGTTACACCAGATTCTCTCTTTTTTAATTCAAGGTAGTTTTCTTGCTCCTCACAAGGCTGTGGAAGTCATGTTTGTAGTGAATAAAAGTTGGTAAGGGAGAATATCTGGTGTATCTTAACAATCCAACTGAATAGCACTAATGGTGTTACAGTGCAAGAGGGACCCACTCAGCCTCTACAGTGCTGCAGGCTTGGGTCGCTATTACAGATCTGGAGAACTGTTGTCACTTGTGAACAGCCACTGCATAATAAAGCTCCCACCATGGCAACAGTCTGTAACCAGTTTGGGGTAATAGCTCAAAACGCACACTAAAGACAAGGTAGGCGCATGTTTCACCTTTCTTCCAGGTGGAATCGGTGGATGACCTTTCCTCATCCATTCTGTTGCCTGGCTGTGGTCACAGAACAGATATGTAGCACTTTCAGTGGTACGTGAGCTGGGGCACATCCCATGAAGCTCACAACCCACATTAGACTAAAAGCTGTACAGCTTAAGGGAGAGACAAAGCTTGTATGAAGAGCTTGCTGACTCTTCTGTACATTTCCAGTAGGCATGCCTTTGTTTTATGGCAACAAGACAAAGGAGCTTTACTAGTACCAGCATCTATTTACTAAAGCAAGAAAAGGAGCCTTTTCAAGGGAGAACGTTTACTTTAAGAATTTTCGAAGGTTCTTGAGTTTTTGATTGTGACCTGCAGTTTTTCGTGCCCTCTCCATACATGCAGGACCTCATAGCAATTCAGAAAGGAGGCAACAGCTGAAATGTTAATCTCTTGCTGGGTAGAGGCATTTATCCTCCAGATAGTGAGTGAGGACAACAGTCAGAAGCCCAGTTTCTTTCTCTCTTTTGGTCTGATTGGGTACTTCCTTTTCTGACACAGCAATGAATAGGATCTTTTTGCAGTGGTATGTTGGCTTTTTGTTGTGTTCATTTCAAAAAGCAGTAGCCCTACGGACTCCCTTATGGGATAAGTGATACCCAGCCATGCTCATGGTATCCTCCCCAAGCTAGCTAAATTAAGGCTGGCTATCTTTTTTATATTGTCTGAGCTCTTTGGCATCACTAATGAGATATCCAGTACTCTTGTGGAGGAAAGGGGAACAGTTTGGAGTGACTTTACCATCACACCGAAATTGAGCCTTGGATGATGTGAAGTGGCAGTGAGCGTTGGAAGGAAACACATCACTAATTGAGCCTGCACATGCATATGACCATGCACATCGAAAGCAAGCAGCTAATCATGCTGTTTCATGCCCCCAACCACTATTTAGTTCCTTCCCATAATTTTCCCTTAATAAAAGATCTGTACATACCTAACAGAGCCATGAACAAGTGGGAATACTATCACTTCAGAAATTTCCATCTCTGCAGGCTATTAATGAACAGTTGTTCTTTAAATGTAAAAAGGAGTAATTAAAAGAACGACTAAGAATACACCTCACCAAAACACCCATGAGCTTTTTTGGATCAGCTGGGATTTATTTTTGCTGGGGGGACAAAGCCTCAGCACATTTGGGTAAAGGCCTTAGTTTTCCAAATTCCTGCTAAAACCAGGAATCTTTTCATTTAATAGGTTTCGCTGAGAAACAGGGAGAAAGCCACTCTCAAATCTCTGTGCTTGCTGCCAAAAATAAGTCCTGTGTTACTGGAATTGTCTCTTTTACTACTATTAGAGTACTTAAAAAATTACTAGCATGCATATACACACAGAAGAAGCTAGCGCAAATGCAGTGAGGAAAACAGTAACTCCGATACTAGTGTAAGGAATATTGTTGTCTCTGAGAAGCACTACAAGAAAAGGGCCCTCTGTGTGCAAAACAGAGAAGCCAGCAACCAACTCAGCCCAACCTGCAGCCAGGGCAGGATAAGGAAAAAGGACAAGTGGAAATTATGCTCTGTATTTGAGCTGGCTGAGCTACAGAACTGAAAGGAGATGCTGTCTCATGCCCACTGATGGGTAGCTCCTGTCACATCAACAGGTCAAACCAGTATATTACCCTGTGATTACCTTTCAGATTTTAGCAGATGCTGAGGTGTGTTGTGTTTGAATTCCAACACTTGTTGCTCTTGAGGGTCGAAATCCCTCATTTGCAGGATTTCTGACAAAAGGGCTTGTAGACTGTGGGAGGCTAGGAAGTTTGCACATTGGCAAACACTCGTGTGTGGATTTTTATGCCAGGCATAAGTTTCTAATTCTGGAGTTCTTGCAAGGAGAGTGGAAAACATGGTGTGCATTTCCTCAGTGATAGAAAATTTCCATCTTATTTATATGTTCATACAATCTGGGCATCCTTACCAGAAACAGCTTGCCTGTCACCTTCCCAATGTGGCAGGTTCCTCAGTCCCAGCTCCTGCTCATTTGTTTTAGTTCTCCCCCTAAGAAGGAAACCAGCCCATCCCACGGGTGTGTCAGGATTAAAAAGCAGGAGCCTTAGAAACACATTGTCTGAATCTCTAAAGACGGAACAGCTCACTGACCGCATGATCGTAGCTGCTTCTAAAAGCAATCGCTTGCTCTCTGGATAACCAATCAGTATCCCATCACACACCTTCTCAGTGCAGCACAGCAAGCCTGAGGACACCGTGTTGTTTTGCAGCAACATTGGGTGGAAATGTTATTTGCTTGGCTGGTCAGGCTTGGGTTTGGAAAATGGGTGCTAACTTCATCAGCCTTTATCAGACCAGGTGTGGGGCTGCCAAGAAAAGAAGGTGCCAGCTCTGCTGGAGGATGGACAACAATCTGCAAATGATGAAGAATAAAGGAAACAGGGAGCTGCTTTGTTTCAATGAATATAATTAGAAAACATTAACAACATTTTTCACACTTTCCCCTGTGGCTTTTCCTGCTGGGATATCATCTGGAAAGTATATACCAAACAAAAAGTAAAAACTCCAGACTCTAGAGCAATTAACCTCTGCGCCATGCTTTAAAAATGCAGAGCATTTCTACACCACAAAGGACAAATTCTGTGAAGCCACATTGCATTGGGTTTACATGTCCAGGTGCTGTGAGCAGGGCTTTGCAAGGGTGGCCTCTGTGAGAAGAAGCCAGGGGCTGTCCTGTGCCAGACACAGTCATTTCCAGCTCCAGAGAGAAACATGGACTGCAAACTGGTAGTTGGTTTAAGGCCATGATTAAGAAGAACTCAGCTGATTTTTTAGCAAGATTTTCTCCCATTTGGGGCATTCTGCCCCACAAAGGTTTCTCAAAGAGTATGGTAATAGAAGAGGCTCCCTATGAGCACCTTGCTCAGTTTTATAACTGCAGGTTAAGCAGCTGTTCTGAGCTTTTACAGTCACTGGGGAGAGACATACACTGTGGACAGCAATACATCCTGTCCAAGCACAGGCACCTAGGACATCATGCTTTGAGGTATGCGTTTCTCTCTGTTGAGTCCTGAGGAAGAACTGACCACCAGCTCAGCTAGAGACAATGAACAGTTTGGCAGCCAAAGCTTGATAAGGTGAACCCAGTTCATGAACCTGGTTATCCCTAAAATGATAGCAAAATATCCCTAGGGCTCCCTCCTCAGCTAAATTAATTTCCTCTCACTCTGAACTCTGCAGGTGCCTGTTGTGAAGTTCTTTAATTTTTTTTTTTAAATAAATACTTAATGACCTGTTCTGACTGATTCACTGAAATTAGAAAGCGGCAAGGTTCCTCTTCCTTTTCCTCCCTCTCTCTCTCTCAAACTCTCTTCCCTTAGGTATAATCAATTCCTTCTGGAGAAATGGAAACATTCTAGAAATACATGTGGGTTCTGCTAATGAAATCTGGCAATAGCTGTGAGATTCTCCATAGCAAGTCTCAACTAGTTCCGATGTATATTATGTCACAAACTATCATTTCATAGCTAACAGCTAGCACAAACAAAAAGAGTCCTTTAAAATGAAGGTCGAAGTACCTACATTTAGTGCTGACTGAATATGCTGCTTGGCTTACCAACACATGGAATCAGTTTAGATGTAGCTTCAGGATAGTCTTCCTGCAATTCTCATTTCCTTACAACAAGACTATTTGTTGCATGCTGGATCTTAGCTCTTTTTAAATGTGAGGTCTACCCATCTGAGGAACCAAAGCTCAGCTACAATAGGTCCTGTTCTTGCCCTCTTTGGGAACAGGAAGATACGTGTCAGCTAATACAGAAGGCCTGTTCAGAATTAATGCCTTTCCAGTCATGATGATATTGGGGGGAATGTGCAGCAGGAATAGATGAGCTCTTGAGATGTCAAGCCTGATATCCCACCTCACTAACTATTCCTGTTCCCCTCAGTGACCTGTGGACCTTTTTCAGTGATGCTTCTAAGCTGAAGAGTTCCTTCATGGAAAAGTTCAGGGAACAAGCTTTGGATATTTTTCTCTGCACATCCTGAGCCACAGTGCAGTAGGACCATCTCCCAACAGAGCGCCCTCCCTTCATCTCCAAAAGCATTTGGTAGCACAGAATCAGCTTAAACCACTCACCAAACACCCAATCTGACTGACAGAAGATCAGCCAACCAGTGCTTTTTCATTTGTTTCTGTTTGTAGATCACCCTTTCCTAGCAAAGCTCTTGGAGGAGGACAGGACTTTTCCACCATATGTTGAAATTTAAAACCAGTACATTATTTTCCTTTATAACAGGTAGAACATATAACCTCAATCTAGACCTACAATGAAAACCATTGGTTTTGAGGTGGGATGACCACTTTCCAAACACCTGCAGATAGACGAGTCCACAGCCCTCTCACTCACCAAGTCAGACTTCCTCAGCAAGAATTCAACATAAAGCCTCCACTGCAGCTCTCAGCTTGATTTGTGGTCCTCAGCTCCTCCTCTGGAATCTGTCTCCTTTCTCAAGACATGGGAGAAAGGCAAATAAAGAGTGGAAGCACACATCAAAACGGAGAGTGTGCTTCAAGAGCACATACAGGTTATTGCCTCTTCTATTGAAGGAGACAGCATAGTTTGGAGTAAGAGCTGGCTCTCTAATTAGAAAGGACAGATCTGCAAAGGCTGGAAGACCAGCTGGCATATGTATACAAGGCATTGGTGTACTTCCTGACTTATAAAGTGCTGTGAAACTTTTAGGAGTTAACTCCAGTTGGTCTGCTTCTGTTAAATAGCATCAGACTGACAGGGCCCTGTGTGAAGTCAGGGAACTATTCTCTCAGATTTCCAAAAGGCTCTGCATCATGTACAAGGCTTTGTGGAGATCTGAGCATGCCTCTAATGCATCTTTCTCTGTTTCCACTTTGAATTTTCTCATTCATCTCTCCCCTCATTCATCTCCATCAGAACCACCCAAGAGCAAAAACACGGTAGAGAAGAGTTGTTGTAGTAGCAGCAAAGAGGCATGGATGGAGAATATCCCAGAAACTCTCAGCCCTAATTCCAGATCAAAATTCAACTAAATCCAAGCCACAGTTTTTAATTCCCACTTTGAGCTAAAAACTCACATTATATGAAACTAACTTGAAGTGCTCAGAGGCAGAAAAGTCTTCCTTGTTATTCAACTAGAGATTGACTGCAGATTGTGGAGGTGCTGTCCTTCACCTCATTGAAAGCAGTTCACTGGCTTCTTCCCTTCTAAAAAAACCAAGTAACTGCTGCAAATTACAGTGCATGCAAATCCGTGACTACAGCACCAGGAAATGTAAAGATTGCAAGCAAAAATTTTCTATCCAGATATGCAGCTCAACCAAGCACATACACATAATGAAGCTCAACCTCTGTTCCTCCGCAATACTATTTTGCCAGTTAGCCTTTGCTTGCCAGGTTTATATTTTAAACTGATAGGTTCTGCCTACAGCATCCTCAATGGTACAAGACACTCATTAGGGAGAGGAAAGAAATACTTTCAGCACCACCCACCAGGCAACAACCAGGGGTTCATCAGAAACATCAGAATGTGTCAGAACATTCTAGGGATTTTCAAGAGAGGTGTACTCTCCATCCCTAAAACTCCCTGGCAGCAGTTGGATAAACTTCCAAGAGGAAAATCAGTCATCTACAAAAAAACCACCCCAAAATAAACCAAACCAAACCAAAAAACACCTACAAGCCCCATTGAGTTTTCTGCGTTTTGAGTGGATCAAGAGTTCTGTTGAAAGGGCAATTTGCCAGCTGCCTTTCCCACATCAGGCCTTTGCTTGGACTATCTTCTTGTTTTGATCTCTGCCTGAGAATATTTCCTCTAATTTAGGGTGAGTCTGTTTAACAAGGAGACAGAATTTACATCCCTGTTACTAAGCATGACAGAAATAATCCAGCATCTATAAAATGACTAGTGAGATTTTACAGACCTACAGGTTGCCAGTTTCAAAAATCAGATCAGCTCTATTATAACCCTAAAGTTCTAGTGGGCTGGGACCAAAAGCACAAAAGCGCTGTACCTGCTCCAAAGTACTTGGTTTAGGCTGGCAGACTTGTGAAGACCATGCCAACAATTCCAGAAAATGCTGCGGAATGTGAACGTGGTGGTCTGGATCTGACAGGCTGCATTCTTCCTCCCTTCTTCCTCACTGAGGAAAAGCAATTCCTCCATTATTTCTCCCTCTCAGTAGATAATTAATAACCTCAGCCTGTGCTTCCCAGCAGGCGTAGGCATACTTATGTGCAGTTTTGGCAAAGGAGGAGGCCTATAGCAGAGACAGGATGCATGGGCATGCTAAAAGGAAAAGGAGTGAATCCTGGAAAACTACTTCCAGTAGAGACCATGGAAGGGCTCCCCCAGCAGCAGCCACTCTGACATGGTCAAAGGAAAGCTACAGCCCTTCTCCTGCATCAGCATGAAGGCTGCCACTAGCGTGGGCTCCCAGACAGGTCACCTAGGACTGAAGTCTTGTAAGATTAAGTCAGCCCTCCATACAACTGCCTCAAAGCTGACCACTGAGGGATGGAAGAGAACTCCTGAGGCCTGTTCCAAACCCTAAGGAAGGCCATATGAACTGGCACTCACTAGGAATGGGCCATGCAAACCCTTCCTTCTTTTGCCAGCTTCACCATAAGCACCAAGCATCCCTGGGGAGTGATACACAGCAAGCAAAGGCTACACAACTGCCACAAGCAAAGCATGTCTCCAACTTTATCACCCTGTCCCATGTATGAACTGAGATCTGGCCTTGTGTCAGCCCTTCTCTTTTCAAGCATGTAGTGTGACTAATTCTTCCTGGCAGTCTGAAATCCCAGGCTGATGAAAGAGAAAGCAATGTCAGAGCAGATGCAGAGCTTCATGGTGAGTCCAGCACAAAGTCACATCTTGCTCTAAGGAAGCAGCAGCATTTCAAAGACTGAGCCTGGCTCTGATCACTTTTAACAGAAAAGAATGATGCATCTGTTAGCTGAGCTGTGAAGGTATCAGGCTGCATTCTCAAGTAGGCATAACTCCACTGGTCTCATTAAGTCTTGGAGAAATATCTGATCGTTCAAGACTCAGATAACAAATTGCCAATATAAAAGACATAATACAGCTAATGTCTGATATCATGCAGTAACTGGGAGCTCTTGGGCTGCAGGAAAAAGGGCACAGACCTTTAAATCTTGTTTGCTGACCTTCACAGTCCTTGAATTAGCTTGATACAAAAAAGAATCAACAGCTCCCTCCCCCTTACATCTGAGTTAAGCTCGGGGGGGGGGAAAAAGTTACATTAAAAAATGGTGTAACTGTACTTGTTACATGCAGCATTACTGATCAAATTATTCTCATGCCATTGTCTGGATTTTGAGGTCACAAGCAGCATGATCCAGGACAGAACTGTCTACCTTTAAAGCTGAGATCGATCAAAAGATATGGGGAGGGCGTGTTGGAAAAAAATCAGAGCTCCTCCAGCCACTTAGCCAATATTTATACCATTCTAACTAAGGAGTTTTTCTGTTGAGGAAATAACATTCTCTTCCTTAAAGCAGCAAAGCAGCAAATAAGCAAACAGATGCATTCATGCCCTTGTTAGGATTTAGCCAAGAAATTATTCCATGTGGTCTTGGCTCTAGTGGCTAAAGAAACTCCAAGTGGAAGGGTGTGGGCATGGCTGCCACTTCTAGAGACCAGAGACAATGGAAATGTGGGTCATACAGGACTGAGTTGCTTTTCTCTTGTAAGTCCTAAACTTCTGTCATGGGCTGCTGCCCGTGGAGGTGCCCAGGTGTTTAGGAGGAGAAGAAACCTCATTTACACATGGGTCAGACTATCTCTATGCCTTGAGCTCAAGAAATTTATTTCCTTACTCAATCACTGCATGATTTTGGGTAAGTCACTTGATTTCTCCACCTGTAAATCAGAAGTAGTAATACAAAGCAAAAATAAATAATAATTAAATTATTAATTATATAATTAACAATATAATATACTCTTCATTATATAAGTTATATAATTACTATATTACATACATATATATAAATGATAACAATTTTTAAATTCTATTTTGGAGCTCTCTTGGGAAAAAGCCCTTCTTCTGTGCAGCTGGGTCTTGCTGGCTGATGTGAACAAGTAACGTCATTTGGTCACACTTACAATCACAAAGAAACATCAAAAAGACAGAAACAGAGCTAATTGGTATTTCAGAGATGAACGCAAACTGTTACCGTTATATTCCTCAAAGGGAGTTCTGGCAGAAATCCAGTGAAAAGGCCTGCAATAATTTTCTTCAAACAGGTTCTTAGTTCCGAGTGTACTTGGGCAGTTCCTGTTCTAGAGAGTCAGCATGAATTACTCCAACCCAAACTCAGGAAAACATTGGGTCATGCCAGCTCTCCTGGGCAAGTAAGCTAAGACATGTCTGCAGCCTTTGCAAAAAGAGAACTCTGGATGCAGGATGCATGTAGGTCCCTTTACTTCCTTCTTCATGTAGTGGATTTGACCTGTCAATGCAGGGATGACTGTTAATGCTACTACCCAACAGGATATTCAATAGCCTTTTTGTCCAGGTGTTAACCATTGCTAATTCCCTGAAGAAAGACAGGACCTTCAAGGACTTCCTCAAACTGTGGACTAGACATGGTGAAGACTGAATGCAGAATGCCACTGAAACTGGAATGAAGTAAGCTTTTGTCCATGATGCAGATACTCCCTTTGCATTAACCTTCTCCTATATGCAAAGAAAAATATCCTTTCTGATTAAAGAAAATCTTTTCAAACTCTCTCTATATAAATTCCTCTGTGTGTACGTGCACATAAAGTCAATAACACCCAATGGCAGGGTATACTGTTTCCCTATAGTAATGATGTTCTGTAGGAATAAAGTAGTGCTTCATAGATTTCACATTCTCTCTCTGCAATGTGTTCAGTCTACCCTGGCTGTGAACAAAAGGAAGGCTCTTAAAAGAGCAGTTCAACCAGGAAAAAAGAAGGTACAAGAGAAAGAGAGGGAAGCTGTACTGTATGATCAGACAATAAACTACAAATAGTTATTGTCTTCCCACCTTTCTTTACTCTGGGTGATAACATGAGTAAAAAACTGATAGGGTGAGGGAGGGGCGTACTCAATGAATACAGAAAAAAATTGAAATCATTGGATATTAGTTATGAAACAGATCTTCTGGTAATGGGGCACCCTGCTATGAGGGCCAGAAGGGTAGATTAGGTTGCCAGATGGCAGAATAGCACCTCCATCAGAGGAGTAATAACTGGCTGTTCAGACTCTGGTGCTCTGTTGCAATGGTACTTGAAATGAAGTGGTCCATATTTCTTGTCTTTCCAAGTAAGTAAGCCAAATGCTTGGAGTTTCAATAAGTCATACCCAGGAAGGCTTCAGACACCATTCAGATGTCCTTCCTGGCTAAATTACAGCATTAATCACTGTATGTCTCCTGCTTGGGATTATTTTGCACCCAGTACTGAGTGAGTGAATCTCCTCAGTGTCATGCCAGCAATGTGCATAGGTTTTGCCAATCTGCTTACTGAGCCAAAAGTTGTTTAAGTGAGGATTTCAAGTGAATGACTCTACAAGACAATCCAGCCAGTGCATAACAGAAAAAAAGGCTGCATTTCAGAGACATTTCAGTAACTCCAGAAGCATCACCCAGTGGGATCTCGTTAGCAAGTATCCAAAGTGACATCTGCTGGTGTAGATTTGGATTCGCGTGAAACCTAGAAACGAAGTTAGAGCAAGGCAGAGCTGCACAAAGAAGCTGACTAATGAGCCCCAAAAGGTATTTGTGGGGTAATCAGCAGCTGGAAACTGAACCTGCTGAGTTCTGCTAAGTAATTGAACCTCTAACTGTTATGGAAACAGATAAAAAGATGTCAGTTTGCTTCCAGGCTCCAATGGTTTGCTAATGGTGCCTCCCTTTCCTGAATTTTAAAAATGGCCTAAAGCTACAGCGTAGAAAGGAATCCATTCAGCTTTTCCCATTAGGGAAGCTTTGTTATTTTAATGCCAAGAGATAAGACCTGGCACATGCACTTTCATTCAGACCACCCAGAGAATTCTATATATGTTCACTGCTGGATTCACAAAGACCAAGACATGTTGCATGTCCAGGGATTTCCAAGGAAATAAAAGATGAAACTATAGGGATCAGGTATGAAAAGATTCCCTAAGATCACTCCAAAGACAACAATGTTTAATAATGGCCTTGCAGGTCCTCGGCAGCTACATAAACTCTGTTCTGTGCTGAAAATCACAGCTGGTAAGCACCGCTCTTTCAACTTTCAAGAGACAGTTGAATTTGGGAATGTCCAGATAACTCTACTAATCTTTGGCTCTCTAGTTGTGACTCCTCTCACCAGAGGAGACCGGTTTGTCCACCATTTCACAAGAGACAGTAGCTACCTTGCAGACAAAGGGATTTTTTTGGAAATGCAAAGCAGAAAATGAAACCTAGCTGGAATTTCCAAAGGTTGAAAGTGTTAGAGAAGTGAGTGATTTAGTAAAATTGCAAAGGGCTGTAGTCCAGAAACAAGTTTGAGCTTAAAGATCTGTACTCCACTCTATGGAGAAAACTGATATGGAAACTCATTAATTTGGCTCAGAGGCAACACAAGCCAGTCAGAACATCTTTGCATACAGCTGGCTGGGGACATGTTGTGGCAAGAGGTCAGAAGTCTACTGTAGGTTAAATCACTTTAACCCCTTGGATACCTCCAAGTACCAATATGAAAATTTTCTGAGGGCTTATGCTGCTCTTCAGCCACCATGCAAATGTTCTTTTCTTCTTCTGATTCTGCTTGGGCTTATGCCAGCTTCCACTGTCCGCAATAACTAATTAATCAAATGTGTCCAGAACACAGTAAACACCACAGGAGATTGCCCTTGCAGCCGTCTTCACCCAGAACAACCTGTGATTTAATTGCTGCAAAGAGTGCAGTTCTTCTTGGTTGTCATCGTTACTGGCATTATTACTGTTCCCACCCACCCCAGAGCCCACTTCTTGGAAGGCACGATGTAATCCCTGTCTGGCAAAGCATCACACTGGGAGTGTCATAGCCAGGCCTATTGCTTTCTCTTAGCCAGATGGCCTGTGACCCATCTGTCAACACTCTTTCATCTATAGCACAAAGACTATCTGCGCTTAACTAAACTAAGCAAGGAATTTTTTTCTTTCTTTGTTTTTTATCCTGAATTATCAAAAGCCACTGTGAAAGCAGATCAGTCAAGTTAATGATTATCACTCCATCTGCGCAAGACATATACATCTCTGGAAGTCTATTTTAAGGCTCACAACACTGAACAGCAGCCACAGCTTCATGAGATCACAAGTACTGGATAAAAATTCGTATCACTGGTTTAATATAAAAGATTTAAAAGGGAAGAGATCAGACACAATGTTTGTGTTCATTGAGATACGAATCTTACAGTTTGAATTACAGAACATAATTTGCTGCTGAGGAAAATTATTTGTTTGAGATTCTTCACCTTTTGACATGCAAAGAATACAATTTCTGCAATTTTTTCAGCTATCAATAGTTTCCAGTGGAAAATGTACCTATATATTCCTTCAAAATTGCTTTTTCAGGCAGTGAAATTTCATTCCTTTGCAAAGGAATTTTTAAAGCCCTTGGAAATATCTACATTTGAAGCTAGTGAAGAATTAAACACCCCATAGATGTACTAAGACCAAAGACTTCAGCTAACATTGTGGAGCTGTCTTAGAGCAGCAAAGTTTTACCAAAGGTAATTTGTGCTCCTGAGCTTGGAGCTTAGTTTCAAAGGTCTGATTTTGCTGGAGAAAAGAGCCAATTCACATTCTGGTATTTTTCCTGCCCTAAAACAGGATTTTCAGTTACACACCAGCAGCATATGGAAATATACAAATGAAATATTAGAAGTAAATGAGTATATGGTGTTGTATATTTATTATCTCACAGAATAATCTAGGATTGCGGCTATAAATCCTGATTGTCTTTTTGTTGGAGTGATTTAGTACAAAAAGAGAAGAGAAGGGAAAGGGGAAAGAAAAAAGGGAAAGAAAAAAGGGGAAAGAAAAAAGGAGGAGGGGGAAGGGGAGGGGGAAGGGGAAGAAAAAAGAAAAACGGGAAGGGGAAGGGAAGAAGCAGCATTATGAAAACACTTTCCCACTGCAGAGAACAAAGGCTCTAACATAGGAATTCTCCCATTGCCAGTACCTGCCTTAAATCATGGAAACCTGGAAATTACATGTCTTAAATATCTACAAAAAACTGAATAGTTTTCTTGGGTTTCCTGTGACATCGACAATTCCAAATACTATAGAGCATCTTACTGACTAACCACTGAGAGCATTTAATAGCCCAATAAGAAAAATGGGAAGAATGAATGGCACACATGCAGAGACAGAAGGATTCACACTTAGAACAAGGACTGCACATTCTCCTGCTGTGTGATATGCCACCTCCAGTTACAAACATCCAACCCCAGACACTACCATTTTCCTACTGCCAGCAAAGGGACAAGGAAGACTTGAGCATTTCTTACCGTGCTTTAGAGAGTCACTGATTCAACAAGATACAAACATTTTTCTGCCACCAAGGCTTTAATAACATAATGACCTTTCCACTTTTGTACTTTGCTTACCCAGATAAATCTCAGAAGAAATGTACTTGGGAGGAACTCCTCAACTATATTAGTGAAAGCCTAATAATAATAACAAATAATTAAATCCTCAAATGAGGAAATTAATTTTATTGCCATCAGAATTTCGTTACTACATAGTAAATGAGGTTGAGAACACACATTGTAAGGCACGGCAGAGATTATAAACTGCTTATTAAAAAAACAATTGACCTTGTCTTGTGCAATGAGAGAGATGAAGTTCCTAGAAGCTTAAACATATGACCATGTAATAAAGCACCATGTCACAATCTTTACACAACACCCAACAAGGTTAATTACAATTGCAGAGACAACTTCAG
Source organism: Hemiprocne comata (assembly GCA_020745705.1). Taxonomy (NCBI): domain Eukaryota; kingdom Metazoa; phylum Chordata; class Aves; order Apodiformes; family Apodidae; genus Hemiprocne; species Hemiprocne comata. Next base: position 44,239,819 of record CM036616.1, read on the forward strand.
TTCTTCCAGCATTTGACTTTTCTATTTGCCACCTTTCCATACTTCTCATAGTTTTCATGCTCAATTGGGAGGAAAGGAATCCTCATTAATATAATGAAACTTCTGTGTTATTCCCTGCAGCACATAAGGCTGGTCAAAGACATGCTGGGCCACTCTGAGAACTGAGAGCGCAATAGCTGCCAAAGCAGTTCATGCTCCATCTCGAGTATGGCCTAATTTCAAACCTAAATTCTGTCTTGAAGCCAAGACATTTGGACAGAGGACCATGCCTACATCCTTTTTTGGTTGAAACTTACCCTTGTGAGGATAGCCTTGAGCTCTAGCTACTTTTCAGCACTGGTTCAGCAATGTTGATGCGCAAAGTAAGATTTGCAGGAAGCCAAACTACAGGCATTGTCTCACTAGCAGCCAAGACATGTAGAGTTAATTACAGAGCATGTACTGGGGCTCTCTCAGGCCTGGGTTCTTGTGGAGGATTTTCTTGCAGAGCATGGGCATGTGAGCAATCTAGCCTTTGGTATAAAAGCTTAACTGTGTTATAGAGACTTTAGCTGGACTACTGTTATCTCAAGGCCAACGGAGGGATAATTATAGCTGGGAAAGAAGAAAGCTAGCAGAAGAGAAGTAACTCCCACATGCAGAAGATGGAACGAGATACCAAAGGCGCTGAGATCATGCTATGTAAGGACTTTGTGTGCTTAGGGCTAGTAGCCAATCATGTATTAGAAGCAGGTATATGGACAGTAGCAGTGCACTAATCAGACTGAAGCATTATTCGTGTGGACAAAAGCATTTAACCAATAATGGGGGGGCTTACTGTGTGTGTACCGGGCAATGAGGTATATAGCAAGGCATTTGTTTACAATAAACGGCTTTCGCTTGATCACATTGGTCGTGGTGCGTTAGTCCAAGCTCTCGCCGCAACAGGTTCTACCATAGTGGTGGAAATAATTAGTCATGTAAAGAAGTAATTATGGATCGTTACATGAAGAAAGTAACTAGCTTTCACTGAAGTAAGGTGTAGAACATAAAAAGGTCATCTGCTTAGAGAAAGCAGTATTCCACCCTAGAGCACTGGAAACAAGATGGCTGCTCTAGCATGGAAAGTTGATAGTATTTGGTATTATCAAGGTAACAGGGATATTAGCTATCCAAAGCCTCACCACTGGGGCACTGGCAAGAGACTCTTATCCATGAGGCATGGGGCCACTGAGGCTTTCAGCAGTTTTGCATATGCTGGTCAAGTGTGACACCTCTTCCCAGAGACAGCTGTGGGACGTCCCAGGAGATATGTGAGGCAGTAGTGCTGAGATCAAGCCCAGATCAGATGAGAAGGCAAGCCACACACATGCACCTTGGGGTAGAAGGAGGCTGGAGTAGACCCAAGTTAAGTTATTTACAGTCTTTTAACCCATTTTCAGCATCAGATACTGGACTTTAGTATTGAGTAGGAGCTGACATGCAACTGGTGGTCCAGTTTTTTCAAAATGTCATGTCCAAATGTCACCCTTTAAAATGAATTTCCAAATGAAAACGCTGGGTATGTTTTATGAAAAAATATTTGATTGCTGCATAATTCATTGTGTTCTCCCCAGGTCATTTCTGTGCTCAGCTGCCATACTGGGACAAGGGCATATGTATCTCAGTTTAACAGATTGGATTTAAAACCTGGAGTTAGCACATGCTGGAACATATCTGTGGTATCTGTCACCATTCCTTTCAAGTTCTGCCATAGCTCCCACATTTCCTGAAGCCCTTAAACAACAGAGTGTATTCATCACACTTGTTGGAACGCCAAGGCAAAAAGTCCAAATCAACAAACATGATGAGCTTGTCCATTCTGTAGGCCTCACCTAGAGCCTTATGAACCTACTGATGAAGCCATGGCTCCCAGGTTGTTTCTCCAACATCCTACAGAGGCAGTAAGGCAGTAACTTTGTGACTGTGGGTCCATGACCCAGGACACACACTGTCAAACCTGTATTCTGCTTAAGTAATCTGATCCTACTCATTCACTCAGCTGGCGTGCTCATTTCTCACTCTTTCACGTGAGAAATGCAAATATCACTGGGGAGACCTTTAATACTTAAAACCTGGATTTAATTCATACTTGCTAACAAAAAGTTATTTATGTATACATAGCAGGCACGATCTGTTTCAGATTTCTCCTTCTCTACATTTCTGCTTTTACTGAAGTGGAGCAAAGAAATGAAGGTAATTTCTAAATAAACAAGAAGGAAATAATCCAGCCCTTTTTTCTATTCTTTCAACATTTATTTCTCATCTCCAGCCACCAAATTCATACTATCTGGAGAGAGAGTGTTATGTATCATCAAATCCATCTGTCAGGACAAAGTAATCTCTCCCTTTCATGGAACTGTCAAACTTAATTTAAAAAAAATACCTCTCCTTTCTACATATTTTCTGATTTTGCAGAAAACAGCTTCATGTTTCCAAAGCATGCTACCTGGGATTATCTCCAGGAGAAAGAAAACCAGAGGCAACTGAGCTCCTGCCTTTTCACAAACTGTGTGCACGCCCCAAAGCATAACTTTGTGTTGCTAATCTCAAAGGTAACTCACCACATCACTAGAAAAAGCTGCAGTCCAGAGCTTTGACTGAGGCCAAATAAGATTCCTTCAAGTATCCCTGATTACTCTTCCTGCAGAGCCAAGCCTTTGTCATCTCGCTCAGGAGACAATGCATTTCCGAGAGACTTCACCACTGCAGCCTAACGCTACGAAGTCTAGAGAGCTGACAGTATCCCAGGGAAATCCCTGTTCGTTGGGTGTTCCATCCAAGCTCAGGCTGTATGCAACCTAATCAGGAACGTGTGAATTCTAGTCTAGATCACAGAGAGCATATCAGATTTTTTTACATATTTTTGCAGGAGTTTGCCCAACAAGAAAAAAACAACCATCTACCTCTGGGAACGCTTCAGTGTTCAAGAAGAAGAGACAGCAATCAGTGAAAACAAGGCATTAGTCTATCTGTATGCAACTCAGAAATTCATTACTTTTTTTCTTCCCCTCATGTCTAATGGAGACCTGGGTCATTGCTTAGAAACAGTTCCATCCATAAACATACATTAAACATATACTGCACACATTGATATGGTTATATTAATGCATTGCACTCTCTCTCTATTCATTAAATACATTATAAAAACATCAAATTTTGACCGGGTAGGCATTCTGAATCTGTCTGCCTGGTAACTAGTACCCTCTTTTAAATGGCCATATGAATAACTTTCTCTAGCAGTGCCACAGACAGACAATTCCCTGTGAGTACTTTCTTTCCTTAGCAACATAATCCCAAATTTATTTATTTTGAGAACAACTCTTGACACTCCCTTACAAGATGCACTATGCCACCCAAACAATTAATGCTTTTCCTTCCTTCCTTCCTGAATCATAAGGATTGAGTCAGAAGTTCAGCTAAGTTGCAGACACAGTTTTATCTATGCACAGCCACTCTCAGCTCTGTGATGACACTTTGAAGCTTTTTCCCAGACATGTTCTTAGGGCACTGTAACCTGGGCAGAAACAGGCACTGCACAGGGAACATCTCTTATATTGATAAGGACTTCCTCATTCTATCTACAGACATTTTATGTTGTTCTTTGGCACGTGATGTAAGTCAACACATATGCCTTCATCATCAGAAACCCCTTCTCAAACCATTACTCACATTTCTTTCCAAGTTATCTGAGCTCCAGGACCTCTTCCAATACAGCAAAAAGATGCTAAAGAGACAATTTTGACCCCGTCTTGAGGGTGAGGCAGCAAAATGGTCTTCTCCTTCCACACATCTATCCATCTAGTAAAGGTTTGTTTTGTACATTTCTTCTCAACCTCATTTTGAATCCTCCCAATTCTTTGTTTCCTTCTCATGCCAAATTGTATCATTACAAGAATTGACCTAAGTAGAGAGAGTGCCTCCCAATAGTTAAGTCCCTCAGATGAAACTCTCTTTCTTTCAGATTAATTACCCAATAAGCAGTGGAAGCCTGCATATGAAAAGTAGAGTAGATTTGTCCTATTCGAACTGTCAACACAAAAAAAGCCTTGGAAGCAATGCAGAAGATACTTGGACTGTATCTCTCAGAAACACACCTAATTGTGACCCTTCTCACAAACCACAAATGTAAGCTTGGAAAGCACCCACATAGGATCAGAGAAGCCTCTTACATTTAAAATAACGTGGGCATTTAACAAATTATGAGAAAAACTGATATTTTTCTCCCCTCATCTTCACTCTCTATTTCAACTTTGCAGGGCTTTTCAGTGTGGGAGGTATTTTTTAAACAGGGACACAGTTCAGGGGACAGTGCACAAGATTAGAAAGTTCAGTGTGGCAAAGTAATTGCCTGGCTCTACCCCAGGGCTCAGGGAACTGGTCACAAATCAGCTGAAAACAGTAGTTGTCCTCTAAGCATTATGAGTTGCCAAGTGTGTGCTGAAAGCCAGATCCTTACCTTGTCTCGAATCCCTTGTCTCATAACTTCTCTTTCAGCCTCCATCTTGGCATATTTTGCTTTCCTCTCTTCCTCTTCTTGCCTGAGGGCTTCCTGTCGTTCCTCTTCTTTTTTAGCAGCATCTGGGTCTTTCTCCTCATCCCCACCCAGCATCTTCCCCATGTCTTTGGTAGCCCCTAGAGAAAGCACAAGAGAAAGTCATCCCTGTAAGAAAGTGGGAAAGCCATGATGATGCCAGCTCTCTCCTTTCCCACACTCAGGAACAACTTCCACTCCCTCTGCACCTGTAAAGGATTCTCCTTCCACTGAGGAGAAGGCACATCCCACAGAGGCATGAGGTGGGCAAAGCACCCAGCCTGACCAGGTGGGTTACCTGGCACTGGTAGGAGAAGCACAGCAGCAAGAGGAACAGACTACATCCGTGGACTAGCGTGATAGCAACGCAATTATTTTGCAGTCTTGAAGAGGGCAAGCTGCAATTCACACAATGTTCTCACTCCACCAGTTCAGTCAAGTGACTGAAGATTTATTTTGGAGGGTCTTTAATGGAACAGGCAGGTGGTACGTCCAGAAAGAAATTAAATCGGAGCTAGGAAAGGAACATGAAATATCAATTTCTGGGGTGAATTATCATAGCCTTAATTGTTGCCAGAAATTACACATCCCATGACAGGTAGGAGCACACTGCATTAGCAAACATTTGGAGTTGAAGATTTCCAGGTTGCTACCATGGATCAGAAAGAAGCAGCATCTCTGCATCTCTCTTATCTATTCTTGGACACCACTGCCTCTAACGCTTAGCACATAGGTGGGATCCTGGGTCTGCCTGGTCCTATTTCTACCCCTGTATGCACCTTGGTCTCAAATTGTCAGGCCTTGTGTACTCCTGAGCCAGTTCTTTGTTATTGTGCAAACCCCTTGAACAGATGTGTAAATGGGGAGGCTTCTTGTACGTCCCTCTGTCCTTACAGGGCTCCATAAAGGCCATTTACCCTGTATTTCAGAGGCACTTTTATTGGCAAATGGCTGACAATCATCCAGCTGGGGAGGAAGGCAGGGGCTGGGGAAAGCAAAGGGCATTCACTGTGGTACTTCATCATTAGGCCACTGGAGGGCTGCAGCATGATCAAGCCTGATTACGTGGTGAAGACATAGCCTTTGGGAGTTGTGTTGGATTTTGCATGGAGGAGGAAAACACACTCCATAATTCACTAAAAAAAAGGTACCTTCACCCTGAAAGAACACTGTAGATAGCTGTAGATAGCTCCAGACTTGCTCCTTGCTGACTGGGACTTAACTTGAGAGTTAGTCTGAGGCAGTCTTGTTGTAACACACTCACATGCACATATATACATACATACATACTTAACATCTCTTGCCTTGCATAAGACAAAGTTATTTGGCCTTTTCATAGGCTTAAGTTGGAAAGAGACACTGTCAAAGTCCTTCCAAGTAATTGTTTGTTGGCATTACTACAGGCTAAGTGACAAATCACCTCTTCAGTGTCTCAATAGGGACAGACGACTGAGTTTGCTCTTGCTTTCCTCCTTAGTTCTTGGGATGGCAATGGTGGAACCTTGGTTCCTATGGAGAGAAAAATCAGTAACCTGCCAAGATGATTCATCCTGAATCATCCTGATATGATAGTTATTGGATTAACTACTGCTTCTAACAACCACCAAGGAATTTGTTGAAAGGTGAGCAGATCCTGTGGCTTTTCCCCTCCACACTTCTTTTCTGGGTCACATGTTTCCCCACAGCCCTATCTTGAAAGCATCCCTGAATCAAAAGTAACCTTCCAGTTCCCAAAATGTGATGGAGAAATGACCCCTCTATATCTCTCATAGAGACGCATGGGGAAACTGATCAATTTAAGCCTGATGAAATCTGGTTGTTACAGATTATTTTTGCCAGGTGGGAAACAATAACAGTAAACATGACTGACTCCCATTCAGCTAGCGAACCACACGCCTCTTGACACTTCCATTCTTTTAGAAAACTTGTGGATACAAAGAGGAAGACACCCAGCGTCCCCAAATAAACTCCAGCTGGAATATTAGTGGTCCCTAGCTAGCGTCAGTGATCCTTTACTATCATTTTGCATCCTCTGCAGGGTCAGATAAATACAGGAAATCTTGCATTTTTAGAGAAAACTTACTCAGACCATCTGATTATTTCTTTCATGGCGTGCAAGAAGGGCTAAATGAAATTGCAAGCAAGCTAGAATTTCATAGCAAGTGCAAAGGCAATGCAGACTAGTTGGGTCACACATCCTTATTGCAGAGATCTTCCTAAGCAGCTTTACAGTGCATAAATCATTGATGACCAATGCCAGTAACACCTTTATTTTTTTTTATTCCTCTCAACAACTATTTACACTGATGATCAAGCTGATGTGGGTTCAATAGCCTATCGAGGTTATCTCTTTTAACTTCTCTCCGCTTAGAGCTACCCAGATGGAGTAATACTCTAGTTACTTATGAAGCAGAATTCAGCATCAGAAAGAGATTATTTTTGCCCTCTAAGCACTATTTCTGGGCTACCATTAAGTTATAATCTCAGCTCAGCTCATCATGTAAGGAATGAAATTCCATAGACTTCTTTTTTCTTTTATCTCGTAGATAAGACTAAGATTTTAAATAATTTAGACATTTGATTTTGCAGCTGTTCAGCACACAGGTCACCTACAAGAATAAAAATGTAAAATGTAGTTTCAGAATCCTCACAGACTCTTTTAATTCACCCCTGATTTCAAAGTCACCTTCTAAATGTACAGAATGCTGCACTGTGGCATCACTGTTGACTAATTGGAAGGAAATGTTTAATGAGAAAGCAAATTTTACATTACATTTTAACCCAGATCTCTTGTGTTACTTTTGGTCTAGAAAAGCTTTTTTTTCCTATCTCATTTGTTCTTCATCCTATACTTTAGGCATTGTTGTTAACATTCTCTGGATAACATCATCTGGTTTTAGCAGGTCAACAGTGGAGACTTCAGCCAATTTATTTACATACAAATGAGATGCTGGAGTTACAGGTAAAAGCAGAAGGAATGAGCAGAATTTCTGTCCTCAAGCCTGCTTCTGAATCTTCCATGGAAAGAGAGTGGAAGGACACACTGAATCTGTTCATGTGATAAACCTGGGTCTTTTTGTCTTCTTTCACATCCCAACCATAACATCTACACTGACAGAAAAGAAGTCAGAGAATGCCAAAATAATCACTAATCAGTACAGAGTTTCAATCAACATTATTTCCAACATCTCTAGGCAAGGCCACAGAAAGAACACAGAAATGGCCAAAGCTCCAGGACAACATGTGCAAATGGTGACCTTTATGGCTATAATCCAATGCCCTGCCCATGAAGGTTAAAAAAATTCCATGAGGGAAAGTATCTCTGGGGTGGTTTGTTTAGAAGATGAGTGGCATGGCAGGCATTCTATACTACTAGTTAGTCCCTTGCTCCATATGGGCTAAAGAACTAGGCAATCAGGTGTTAAGCCAATTACTGTGAGGTTTCAGGTTGGAAAAGACCTTTAAGATCATCGAGTCCACCCTTATGCTAACCCTATCACCCTATTTCTGATGATCCACTGCTAAACCATGTCCCCAGGCACCACATCCAGATGATTTTTAAACACATTCAGGGATGGTGACTCAACCACCTCCCTGGGGAGCCTCTTCCAGTGCCTAACAACCCTTTCTGTAAAGAATTTTTTTCTGATATACAACCTAAATCTCCCCTGATGCAACTTGAGCCCATTTCTTCTTGTCCTGTCATCAGTCACCAGTGAGAAGAGACCAACCCCACTCTCACTACAACCTTCTTTCAGGTATTTGTAGAGTGATAAGGTCTCCCCTCAGCCTCCTCTTCCCCAGACTAAACAGCCCCAGCTCCCTCAGTCGTTCCTCATAGGGGATGTTTTCCAAACCCCTCACTAGTGTTGCCTGGGGTTGTTGTGACCGAAATGCAGGACCCGACATTTGGCCTCATTGAATTTCATACAGTTGGTCTCAGCCCATCGATCCAGTCTGTCCAGGTCCCTCTGTAAAGCCTTCCTACCATCCAGCAGATGAACTAGCCATTCTATGATTCTATGATCCAATAGGGTTTTTCCCAAAGTGAAGCAGCTACTGCATTTTATAATCAATTTGTGAAAGATGTCAAACACTTTTGATGGCTTGTCAGTAGTATCACATTTGCATGCATCAGAGTAAGTGTTCTCACCTCTTATTGTGCCATACATATTTGATTTGCTATATTTAATATCTCTGAGTAGTGAGATGTTCACTTCAGTTAATTCATTAGCTTGCAAACCTCCTCTGCTGTAAAAAATAAGCACACTTCCTAGTTGAAATGGTTTATATTCCCTTACAGACCTTCATTCATTCTCTTTTTGCTCTGTCACCTCTTGTGACACCTACAAGGCAAGCATGAACAATTATTTTCTGATACATAAGTGTGCTATATGCCAAATAGCTACTAATGCCATAATATGACATAATTTCATGTCAGTAACTACAAGATGGTGGTAGCTTATGAGATGTTTGAGACAAATGGACAACACAAATGTGGGAAGACAGAACCTGTGGGAAGGTTATCACCCACCTCTGAGCTGGGGTAAGGTTTAGCAGAAGAAACCTAAGGCTACTAGAGGTGTAATGATGCAGTCTGCTGCACTTTGGTTTTGAAAGCTCCACACATTCACATATCTCATATTCTGCTGAAGAGTTTCCTTTTCCTCTGAGTGCATCATCCTGCAACACTGAAATCATGATGGAGCACTTCTACCTTTGTCTTTGTAGACACACAGGCCCTTAGGAAAGGATGACTATTATTCAGTCACTGGTACAAGTAATACTCCTGTGGATTGCAAATAGACTGTCTGGAAAAGTGGTGCACTTACCTAAGCAGGCCCCATTGAAGACTAGAACAGAAAACCAGCTCAAAGAATAGTGGGGTTTTTGCAGTATTTCACATGTAATTTATATTCCAGTGTTATTACAAAAAACTTCACTACAGTGTGTACATGTGTTTAAGTAGCACACTTGCAACTCCAACCTTGTCTTACGAGAGAACATCTGATGATGCCAGTGCAAAACTCGATGTGAGCAGGGCCAATCTGTTCTGGTTCACTATCTACGTTGTTAACCCTCTGGAGGCAGGAATTACTGAACCAGATCTCTAACTACACCTGAAAGGGTGCAGTCCCATTCTCAGGGGGATGCTCCATGCAACTCCACAATTGAAAAGCAGGCACAACTTCCTGTATATCATAAATGCAGTAGCTTCTGTTCCTGCTCTGATCTGTAATCCCTGGCAAATAATTGTCTTGTCCTCCTGACTCCTGTGACCCAGCTAGGGTGCAGCTATATGTAATCTCTATTAGGCCTGACACAACAAGCCTGCTGTCCAGGTTCCCTTCCTAGTCCAAAGAGATAACTTCCAGATAGTAACAGAGCTTGGAATGAGATTCTTCTGGCCAAGTGGAAGCATCTACTTTAGGAGGGGAATTCTCCTCTGGACTTGCTGGCTGGATATCTCCTGGTGGAAAAGAGGACATAGGCACCTTGTTCTTATGAGCCCACCTGCACTGCAGCATCCTGGCATTAGTCATAAGCAGCTTGTAGTTTCAATAAGAGCTTGAAAGCAGGTCTACTTGCCACAATTTTTATTTGCCTAGGAGTTACAACTGTTTAAATCCCATTTCCCTGCTTATGAGAAACTATTCACTTTGGCACAGAAAGAACAGCTGAATCAGAAAAACATTGCTAAGTGTGCAAATTGCTGGTGCTGTAATAGATTTCCTAAATGCACTCTGATGACAGAGTCCAGATTTTCTCTGTTGCCATGGAAAATTACAGTCTTCCCCATGGTTTCTGATTGACAAGGTTGATGAGCCTACCCAGGAAGCCCAGATAACATGAGCCTGTCAGATAATCCTTCTGACTGGAATCTCCCAGTTGTTTTAAAGAAAAGCTAACAGAGACTGGAAAAACACCATGCAACAGTAACTTTGGTGACATGTTTAATACATATACATAGTATTCCACAATGGGCAGCAGTCTCAAACCCATCTAAAGAGAGCAGGGAGACCAAAGAAGTCAAAACAACATGACTCCTTCCTCTGGTGGGCTATCTCTGCTGCTATGGAGGGGCATTAAATTGCTGTTTCCTGTGTTGACTTCTGTGTTCCAAGATACTCAGATTATACTAGTTAGCTTCAAAACATTATGCTAGGACCAAAGTAGATGGATTTGTTTAATAGCATTAAAGCAAGGAATCTTTTTTTTTTTTTTTTTTTTTTTTTTTTACATTTAAAACAAAAAACAGACCAAAAGAAAACCAGAAGACCGGACATTTTAGCAAGATGTTATGGCTGCCTCAGTTGTTTCCTCAGTGACTGGCTGGGAGACTGCAAACTGTACCTCTGCCCCAGCAGATTCCCCAGGAAGGCATGCCTCCCTCAAGGAGACCCCTGTAAGAGCCTATTGGCAGTAATCAGTGATCCTACATAGTGATACTACCATGTAATCAGTGATACTACAGCAATACTACCATGGCCCTGGGACTGACCATAAGCTAAACCATCACTGAAACACAACATCCTCCCAAAGTAAAGTTTAAAGAGACTGCAGTCAAATCTACAATGATAGTTAGAAGCCTTGCGCATACAGTTGAGTTCTGATGAGATATCTATTTTGAATCTCTTCACAGCAGCTGTAATACACCCTAACTGCTGAAATTACTTACCTATCAGAAAAGGTAGTAATTCCTTAGAAATAATTAATGCACTTTAATGTATTTTCTTAATATATTTAAAGAAATGTTGATGCTTGGTAGCAGCAGAATAGCAATACACTGGTGCCATGATGCTTTCTGGCACTCACAGTGCTGCCAGTGGGATAGCACTACACCAGAGAGAGAAAAATGTTCTTTAGAATGGATTACTAGTCAAATTGGGTGCTTGCAAACCTCAGTTTATTGCATACAATCAAGTTCTGCTTGCACAAATGTTAACATATTTTCTGTCAGTGATTTGTCATGTTTTCTGAAGCCTGAGGGTCAGTAGGTTGGCTGTAGGTAGAGGAAACAGACTTTTCATGAGAAGCTGTGGAACTTGTATGGGAAAGAAATAAGAGTGATTGCAGACACACTACGACCAGAAGGAAACTCTTTAAACTTGTTTTGCCCTCAATAGTTTTTTTTGTACCTGACATACACCCTCACAGAAACCTAACATACACACTCATTCACACGCACAAACACTGTATCTGCTAGCCAGGCTACCTCTATCTTCTGTCCACAGCTTGGGCTGTGTCAGTTCTATGTGGGAGTTTCATATGGGATGCAGCACTAATGGAATATAAATAAAACCCCAAACAGACAAATCTATCTGGAAGGAAAAAATTCAGACAGTAAAAGGTAAAGCGTGCTTCCAGAACTTTTAGAACAGAAGCTATCAAAAGCCACTATCCTCCCTCAATTATTTTTTATTTTTTAAGAAAGAAGAAAAACATTACTTTAGAGATATGACTCCTTCTGAAATCATCCATATCACATGCAAGTCCTTTGAAGTCTGTATCCACAGAAGAGAGACCTGAAGAAGTTGCCTTCACAAGCATGTAGCTAGACAATGTCAAAATTGGATCCCTATGCCCCCTTACTCAGTAAACGCAGCACCTGCCTTTGGCCTGGCTATTATTTCTTCTCATAGGCACCACACTCTGGTTTAGCCTTTAGTGTTGATTAGCACAACTCTGAACTCCACATCACTTCCCTTCTACCAAGGTGACTTTACACTTTCATTACTGTCTGCAAATGCTTTTCAAGAATCTCATTACACAGTCTGCAACTCAGGCCCTTAAATGCACCAACAAAAAAAATATGCCACTTTTCCTGACCAGCTGTGAGCAGTAAATCTACTCTGACATCCAGAACACTATGTCTCAGGACTAAGAACATACTAACGTAAGTTCATTTCCTTCAAAAATGTGGAAATACCTTCTACTCCCAAGCCAACGAATGTCACATTTCTGTTGCACATGTTCCTACCTTGGAGGTGGGCTTTCATGCCAGCACTTGTGGTACTGGGTCATGCAGACCCCGATAGGAAACACCCTCAAAACAAAGGCCACTCTTTATATATATACACACACATATATATACACACATATATATATATAAGTTTGTACTGTAGGCTGTTCTGAAGGCAAAGGTGCCCCTCTTTTTCAAAGCAAAAGTCACACAAGTAGCTTGAGTGAGAAAGACCCATATGGTTACCTGAAGTGCCACCAAGAACTTGACCACACACTAACCCAATACCAAAGACAGTCATTACCTCTCCAAACAGAACAAGAAATGTAAGGGAAATACAGTACCACTAATATTATATGCAAAGTAACTTTAATTCATAACTAAATATAAACATTTACCTCACCTGAAAGCAAGAACAAGAGATAATTTCCCTCCTGCAAGGCAGAACATCAAAGGACTCACTGAAATATCCCAAGGCAAGGCCATGAGGATGAGAGGGCACAATGACAGTCCAATCTGCCATCAACTTCTGTGGACCTTCCATCAAGACCAGGCCACATAACCCTGTCTCATATAACATAGTCAGGCTACATAACCCTGAATCATATAAAATCCTGATTCTGCGCCACTCAGAAGAGAACCCACACACATGGACAACAGATGAGAAGAGTCTGAACAGCTTTGTTCTTGGTGCCTTTTTCATATGGTGGTATCTTGTTCAGTCTCCATTTATAGTGAGATCTGCACAGTCCTTCTAAAATGTGGAGATCTCAGAAGGAAGCTAATTTTTCTTACAGAATTTTATAGTAATTTACTTCAGGAGACAAAAGCCCCACAGTGCTGTTAAACACCAAGAGAGCAAAGACCTCCTGCAAATCACCTTACAGCCTTGATTGTACAAGCTGTGCTTGTTCTATTTTCAGTCTTCCATCAGCAGCTCCTTCTCTCACCCTTTTTAATATCTAGGCCATGCCTACTATTGATCCATGCATTTTTCAGCATGGTATGGAGTTACCTCAGTCTATAGATTTACTCAGAAAAGCTCAAGGGATCAGGAGATAATTGGGCAAGAAAAATAATTGATGCCATTTTTGTACTTTCTTTTTACTGCAGGAGAGTCAAAAGAAAACTGAAGGGCATGGGATACTTTTGAACCAGAAGAAAATGGTTCTTGGAAACTTTTCTATAGAAGATTTTTAAATGTTGCCCGATTTGAGATTTCACATCCTCATTTAGGGATGAAAGATGAAGAAAGCAAGATTTTAATGGCTCACATCTCTAGATAAACCTCAACTCACTGAAATACTACATACAGGAAAGAACAAACAATGCAGTCCTATACACAAAACATACTTTTCAAAATGCCCATCTGGGGAAAAAAAAACACAACAAAACAAGGAAATAATCGTGTAAGGCTGTTCCTCTGATTTCTTGAATTCATATGGATTTACATGGCAACAGATTACTATCTAGGCAACACAGTTTCATTCACCCTGCATTCATTACCTGTATGAACGTCACCTTCTCATGTGTTCTACAGCAAGTACTGCAAATGATGGTCAGTATTGCTCAGACACCAGCTCTACCTCACAGAAATGTATTTTTGCCTTTGGGAACTGCTGTTGTTGTAGGTCTACTAAGCTGGCTCTCCAGAGACACTCTGTTCCTCTTGCTGTCCTGCAGAACAGAGGGTACAGCAGAGAGTGTCACGCAGCCCTCCACAACGCTTTCTTTAAGAGCCACAGTGTATCTGTTACCTTATATAAGCACCAGAAAAGTCAGGGTTTGAATGAGGGGACAGCCATGCCCAAAAACTTGATTACTACACTACGGTACAGGTTTGTCATGGGCAAGAAATATAGTGTGTGGTTCTAAATACCCTAGCAGCAAATCCAGCACAATTAGCTGGGATTGCATCCTGCTCGTCTCCAAGCATTTTAAGGTGGGGGAAGTGGTACTGCCAATAACCATGAAGAAAGGACCATCATATTCACTTGATGTATAAAATGACTACTTCATAATCTGAGACTCGAATATCATGCTAAAAAGCTGATTTTTTTTTTTCTTGTGGTATTCTGTATAGACATTCTATGCGGGCACAGGCTTTTCATTGGACCCTTGTATTCACAGATGCACATCTGAATAATTACCAAGCTAATTGTTTCACATTTAAAGTGTGTAATATTCAAGGTCTTGTTGAAGTGACTCAATCCTGTCATGGAAGCATCACAAAGAGGTCTCTCACCTAGAGGAAAGATGGCTATTAAATTATCTTATTCAATCTTTTTTCCTAGTCCATCCCTAATGGACTATGTTGAATGCAAATATGACTCAACATGTCACTATTGCCAAATGGAACCAGAAATAACCTGATGCAGACTTAAGAATGGAATAATTGGAAGATAACATGAGACTTCAGCAATAGCTGACTTAAAATGGAAAATTCTGCAGCTCTGAGTTTGGTCCTGTGTTACTGTCCCCGCTCTGGTAGACTAAAGTAGAATCCACACACAGCTCATTATATACACTGACCTCTCTTTGCTGTGAACCTGAACATTTGCGGTAGATAAGTGAAAAGAATACTGTCGCCAGATACCAGGCCAGTATTTTTAGCCTGTACCTGCCTAGATGTGTGGTCATAATACTAGCTGATGCACCTGGATGAATCCAGCTGGGAGGTATCCACCCCACTTCTTCCCAAGCTCTTGGTAATGTTAGCAGAGCTGCTGAGGTCAGGTGGCTCCCAGCCACTTGGGAGACCTCTGGCCACCCAAGCCATCCAAGAGAGAGCAGAATAATTCTTAAGAACCCCTCAACACATCTGTGGCTATCTACAAAAGGCCATCAGGGTTCAGAACCGAAGTGTTTACTGTACATTAAGAGCGCTGTCTCCATACCCCAGGTCAAGAGAGAAAATAAGTGGCTTTTTACTTCTTGCTTTCTATGGCAGCACGTGGAATTAGCATCTCATAAAAACTCTTCTCCCTGGAGGGAGTACTGCTATTACACTGTTTTGTTATTCCCCATGCCCACATGACTTGAGATACAAGGGAGATCAAGGACCAGATAGAAAGCTTTCAGTAACAAACAAGTAAACCTGGTACACAGAGACCCCAAGCAATCAAGCTTCAGTTGGGATAAACTAGCACTGGAGAAAGATACTTTTTTTAACTCCACTGTCATCAACAGGGTAAAGACATATTTCCCCAGTGCAACCCCATGCTGACAAGCACACACATCATTTGGTATGGGGGAACTAGTTCAGACTAAGTCTTTTGTGTCCTTACTGCTTGCTCTCAAATCAGCAGTCACTGGAGCAAGGCTGACATGACAGCACAAACAGCATCCTTTCAAGGCTGTAGCTTGCTTACTGTTACAGAAATAATCCAATATGTGGCCTGCTGTACTTGGCCCCATTCTTCCTGACCTTTAATAAGTTGTACACAGAGACCATGCACAGGTGAAAGGAGGGAAAGGCACAATTAAAAGTGTTTACACAGATAAAAAAATACTGTTCACTTCAACAGCCAATTAAATAAATCTAGGATCCTCACGCACAACCCAGCACTGCAGGCACAAGGACATCAAAAGGAAAGTTTCAGCACTGAGACTTTTCACAAATGCACTCCAGAAGAATTAGTAGGAGGGGCTGTTATTTTCAATCCATCTGTGACCTCAACCACAAGTGGATTCAGTCTCATTTTTGCAGATAGATGGGCTGCAATAGCAAAAAAATACCCATTTTTCCCTGTGAAAAGCTCTCACTCTAACCATGGGAAAAAAAGGATTGACAAAATATTTAAAGATAATATATTCTCAGTTAAAATCTTTTAAATTAAGTCAAAAGAAACCTGCTGATCAAAGGTTGGAAAGATCTTCTAGCAGTGAAACTAAGTTTATCAGTGTCCACTAACACAGAAACCGTACAAAGTGGTAAGCCAAGAGAAGCAATGTGCATTTTGTGCTGTGTGTATGCAGTCAGCACCTGTCATGAGTATGTGCATGTTCATATAAATGTGCAATTTAGACTCCATCTGCACTGCAGTTACAGTCTATGCAGCTTGCCAAGGTAAGTGAGATGACATGAAAGTAGGTCATCAAGGACGATAGGTATGGGACGGCTTTGATCCAAGAAACTATTAATAGAGTGAAACTTTCCAGTCAGGGGAAAAGGCAAGTTGCTGGAACTATAAAGAGTCAAGAATGACTGGAAGAAGGAATGACTCTTCACTGTCTCTTTAAATACACAAGTTCAGCAGAAATTAATAATGAAGCAAGTTGCTAACAAAGTTAGTCTTAGGAAAACTCCAAATACCAGACCTGTCAAAGTCCTAGCCACAGAATATTGCAAATCCTATAAATTTTCATGGCATGGAGAGGAGAATAGAGAAAATCAAGAAGAAAAAGAGGGCTTCTAAATATGAAGAAACTACTTTCTGTTCAGTAAGTTCTGGAACCAGCATTGTTGGAAGATGGGAAAAAATTTGTAGAAACATGATTCTGAGCTTCCACTGTTCTTACAGCCTTCAATATGAGCAGCAACAGGATAAGGGGCTCAACCGGCCTGTGCATTTTTCCTTGTTGGACTGCTGTGTCAGCAGTGTGTGATGTCGAGCCTAGATTAGAATTAAGGTAAAATCAAAGTTTACACCCACAGATTACTAGATTTCAGTACTAGGCTGGGGGCAAGGGAATGAATGTACAAGAGTTCTTTAAAAAAAGAAAACAAAATGTGACTACAAATTCCACTACAATTTCTGGAAGCTGAGACACATCACCTTCCCTGATGTCCCATTAGGACATCATTTTCGTTGTTGCCTTTTATTCCCCACAGTGAAAGCAGCGTGTGGGTATTTTCATGTGTATTTTACAATGTTACTATATGGTATGAATAATTTCTTTCGTGTTTGGAAGTTTAGAAAAGGCTGCTATGATTAGAAGACAGGCATATCAAGTCTGTTGCACCAGCAAGACACTTTAGTAAGGAAAATGAGGTATCACTAAATACAACCTACTAAATTACTGCAGTTGCTTCCATTCCTTTCCTAGCTGGGGAAGAATTCCTTCAGGTCACAGGAATGGAGTCTGTCAAGGGAAGGATACCTGAGCTCATGCTGACATCACTTTCACAGATGAACTGACAAAAGTCTCTTGCTAAAAGAGCAAGAACTAGCCCTCCCGGCCCTGCAAATACAGACAGTTCAGAGGGAATGATTTCATGCTTCCTCTTCAGGAAACAACTGTAAACCAATACTGATGATGCAATGTGAGGAAAATGTATTGACAGCCTTATTTTACACAGTTAAGATGGACTTCCATCATTTCAGCATGATTAATATAATATTTCAGCTTTCCTTTTTTCTTTTTCACATAAATGGCCAGCATGTGTGGAATAAAAAAGTAGAGAAACAGGCTCTAAACTGTGTAATAG
Organism: Hemiprocne comata; assembly: GCA_020745705.1. Taxonomy (NCBI): domain Eukaryota; kingdom Metazoa; phylum Chordata; class Aves; order Apodiformes; family Apodidae; genus Hemiprocne; species Hemiprocne comata. Next base: position 44,257,765 of record CM036616.1, read on the forward strand.
TCACATAACTGTTAGAGAAAAAAAAAACAGAGCTAGACCAAAACAAGTATCATCCTTTAACAGGTGAGCATGTCTAAGTATTGGTTTATGAGTTTAGCAAATACAGCATACTGCTCAAAATCAACAGCTCTTTGGTTACAGACATTCAAAGCAAGCATTCTGGTATTTACTTCTGCTAGTAATTTAAGGATACAAGAAAGGTATTCACTCAGCAAAGGCGTTTGGGAGACAATATCCCCAAAGCCAAATACATACAGACATTTTACAAGCTCACATAACTTTATTTTGCCTTGGGAATAAATACATTTTCTTTCTTTGCTAGATGCTTCAAAATAACTCCATCCACCAGGTATCCAAGTATGTTTCAGGCTTTTGGAATTCAGTGAATGGACTAACACTGCACTTCAGCGTAAAAATGAAGGTCACAACAGAAATTAAAAATGCCATCAGACTTTGCAGCAGGACAAGGATCCATCCCAGGCCATCATCAAATACTTCCTTTATCCATAAAAAGACCTTATACTTGGAACAGAAAAAGCCTGAGTTGCTTATTCATTACAACTTCATTCTTTTCCAAGAACATAAATGTATCCTCTTTAATACCAAGCAGTCCATGAGTCCGAAAACAGTGTCATTTAAAAAAAAGATTCTCATAATGTAAGCCAACTATTTTGACAGGCTACATTTTACTTCATCAGTACTTTTCCATTAGCAGTTGTCAAATTTCAGCTGTGAGGGTTCATCTGTGATGTGCAATGTGCTGTCTATATGAAATACAGCAAGCAATAATCCTTCATCTTCCCATCTGCTCAGTGACAGAATTACAGGGCAACTCACTGGTCATGCTTTGTCAAACACTGACACAAATACTTTCTATTTGAATTGCAAATTTTGTGGAGCTATTTATCTAGTACAAATTCCCTTCAAAGAGGCATTTACAGCTAGTGAACTCCTTCTTGGAGAGGGAAGAAGGGAAATAGGTATACTAAGGAATTTTATATTTTATTTAGGTATCTGCTTAAGTCCCAGGTTCTATCCATGTACGTGTATGTGACACTTGGCTGCAGATCATGCTGTTATATTGCATGCTGCACCACAGTGCAGCTTAGATATATGGATGCAGAAGCACTGGCCATGACAAGGCCTGGTGCCTAGAACGTTCACTCTCTACTGCTGGGAGAACGTAAAGAGTCCCCTGGCAAACTAAAAATTTCTGCTGTTACTCATCAAATTATACAAACCAGCTGAGATTTTCCCTTCAGTCATCGTGCTGGATTAAGTGTTACCATCCTCCCACTTCATGCCTCTTACTGTGTCCTCACACTGTGAGCCCAAATGTCCCTATGCAAATCTTTGCAGGGCTTCTCTGAAAACGGATGGGAAGCTATGACAAGGAATTGCTGTGTTGAGGACTGCCACCATCTACCAGTCCTGAAACCACAGCTTGCACTATTTGCTTTACAACATGTGAGGCTGAACATAAAACCAGATCATTTTTCAAAAGCCTGCAGAATCCCACAGCCAATTAGCCCTCTGTATCTTTTCAAAAAGCCTCTTTGCTGGGTACAGACAACATAGATATTGTTAGGAGTCATTACTTTCAGCCATTCATTCCTGTCGCTTCAATCTTCCTAAGCTTTTCTACTCTGGCCATGTGGCTGTGATCTAAGGTGAATCTGTGAAACCAAACCGGCCAATTTGATTGATCTGGAAGGCCTCAAATGTCCAATAAGCAGCCCGAGCAACACTTTTCTGAGCCTTCAATACATTTAGCTGTCCAAGAAATGTCCCCATGAAACAGACACCAGTATGAAGGTATTTCCAATCCACTGTCACTCACTCCCAGGCCAGAAAAAAACCCCAAACAAACAGCTTAAAAGAATATAAGGCACTTTTATACAAAGACTGATTGTGTCTTTGAGTGTAGATAGAATACCAACATAATTGTGCAAACATATAATTAGATAATTATACTGGTATTCTTCCATAGTTCTCAACCAATCTTTATTTGACACCACACTGCTAAGAGTACTAGGACTATATAAAATATGGTTGCCTAGAATAGACTTTCAGTTACTGCTATTTTACGTCCAGGCGACAATAATAGGAGACTTTACCCTAGTATTGGGTGATTATTCCCAAGAACAGTTACTTTCACTAGATATAGTGACTTCCTACTGCCCCAGAGCCCACAAACAGCATTAATAGCCACAGAATGATGCCAAATGATTCCAGAAGACTGCTCACGTGATACACAACGGAGTATCCAGTCCAATTGCCAGTATCACCAATGACAGTATATCCTTTCCAGCTCCACCTAGATCATTAAGGACTATCAAGTAAGGATTCTTCACAAGCAGCTGTGTCCTTATCCCTTCCAGGCCCACCAAGGAAAAAAAACGTAATCTGCTCCAACATGGAAATACTAACAGCACAATGTTTAAGCCTGTTTGTTGTTTGGGTTTGTACAGATAGTCTCTTGCAGAGGAACTTCGCCAAGGAAACTGGAGGAACAGATACCAGAAGGACTAGAACTAGAGGGATATACTGGGACAATCCTCAAAAAAAAAGCAATGCAGCTTGTTAACCTATGCAGACCAGAGTGGGAATTCAGGCTAGTGAAAGTCTCAATCATGCTGAAGCAAAAGTCATACTGAAAATAGAAGAGAGACATTAACTGACTTCAGTGCATGGTGGAGGATATTGCATCTGTGAGCACTATTAAAAGCATGGACTTCCTAATCACAGGAAACCTGGTGCTTATGATATCCTATCAGCTGAATGGAATTCTGGGGGGAAAAAAAAGTGCTGCCACCCCCTTGGTGACTTTGCAGTCTGAAGTGCCACCTATTGATACCTATGTTGCATTTAGATAACATTTGCTGTCTTTTCCTGCCACCGTTTTTGGATTTGACTGCATTATTTTTCCAGTTCAGAAGCTGCTACTATTGAACTTTTCCTCTAACCCTTTAGACTCCTTGGTGTCTCTTGCCTTGGGAACACTGTCCCTTGATGAGTTCCACAGAGGGCAAGACAATATTCAAACAGACATGTAAAATAGAGCTTTACTTGGAGAAAGTTTCTTCGTGCTGGCTTCTAGGTTACCATTGCATGCATGCCATGCACTGTTCTTGTACATCTTCTGGGTTTGACATACAGGCTCTTTTTGTCATTTCCTGACACATCCCAAAATGTATTTGTTCTTAAAAAATTCAGCAAAAATCATAGCCTTACTTCTTGCCCAAACTGTAATGAAGAGATTACCCTGATAAGCCAATCTCCTTTTTTTATGAAATAAACATAATTTCTGGATAATTTCATTTAGTTGACAAGCTCCATCAAGCTCTCTGCTGATCTCCCTGCTTTCTTTTTCTCCGTCTTACGAATTTTTCTTGTGCATAATATAAAACAGGAACAAAGTTTCAGAGTGACTTGACAGCAGCTTTATCTACAGTGTAGGTAAGACTTGCATGTAGCCATCAGAGAACTTTACTCTGAATATTAATCTGATGTTGCTAAAAACTAATTTGTTGGTACAGCAGTTTTTAAAGCTGTGGTACATATTATGCTGAAAAATCCATGCAATGAACTTGTCAACATTTATTACTGTAAATTAACTGTCAGAATAATTCTAAATATAATCCTCGTGCTTGGTTTTAGGCTGTATTCAAGGCATCAGTCAATGAACTACTAGCCAGGCTGTAGCTCATAATGTGCAAAGGCTCAGCTTCTTTTCACAGTCCCTAGCTTTCACCAATATTTCTGGCTTTTCTTGTATACTCCTTCTGGTACCTTGAAAAGAACTAGTCGACAATGCTGGTCTGAGTTTAGTGTTGGTTATGATGCAGTACCCAGGATAAGCAAGGAAAGGAGATCCCTTCTCACACACTTGCATGGGCTCTCCCACCTTACTGCTAGCTGAAAGCATAAGAAGCTTAATATTTACTGTGATATTGGTCTAGAACCTATTTTCTTCCTAATGTTGTATAGACGAGATAGAGAGGATAAAGGATGCTTAGCTGCTGTCCTATTCTGAACATGCTGAAAGTACAGTCTAACTCTAAATTAGGAGATTCATTCAATTATTGGCTTAAACCTGAGTACAGTATTCAGTTGCTTCCACTAGAGCACAGGCAGGCCCTTGGCTACTGTTCTACCTGTGGGAAGAACACTAGGCCCATTTAAGATGTCATTAGCAAGTACATAGTCCATCCCAAGCCATCTCCAGAGAGTGATTATTTTACTGCCCTCTTCCAAATCTTGAAGCAGCCATTGGGAGGTACAGTTCAAGTCCCCCTTCTTTCCTAAGCTGGGCAAACAGTCTACTTCAACAGCAACACAGAATCTGAGCCTTTTGTTATGGATTCCACTATGCACCACTCCCAAGTTGTGTACTATGCACCTCCAACACCCTAACAAAGCTGCACAAACTTTCTTGGCTAAATCACTCATTGAAAACACTGGTTAAAAAGCAACTGAGCATCATCCATGTGGAAAAGATATTGCCCATAATGTGGGCAGTGTCTTGACACATCCACATACAAGCAGCCTTAATTCTCTCTGAAAGCCATTACTCGGTATGTGGCATCACTGTGTCACAAGAATAATGTGGATTTCCTTGTGGTCACTGTGGCATTTTGCTGGATTATGGGCCCAGCTGGACACCCAGAAGCATGGTGATCTGGACCACAGCATTTACTTCTCTTCAGTTCAGCCTAGGCTCACAAGCCTTGCCAGCCACATAACCGAGCACATTTTAATCTCATTATTTCTTTTTAAAAGGGCATTCTGAGCCCAACCTAGGACTCAGCTTTAATCGATTCAGTATGCAGTTTGTTGATATCCTAGTGTATCCAATTGTAGCACCCAGTGCCTTCCTTCACATCTTCCAGAACTCAACCTATTAGATCAGCAAGACTGTAACTCTGGCATGTCATATCAGTCCAGAAGGAATTGGCTTAGTGTGTGTGACATGATACACTTTTAGGAAAATACATTATGACTGGCATCAATTAAATCACGCACACTTAAGTATGTACTTACCTCCCTTGTGTTAGACATCTTGATTTTTTTCAACATACAGATAAAGGTGGGTTATCCCCTTTCCCTTTCAAAACTTTACTATTGAAGTAACATCAGTATTCTTATGGGCTTCCTGCAGTATTCAAACAACTTACTGGGAAGACACAATCTTACTTTCTCAGAAAGTTCCCTGAGCAGCAATTTTAAAATTTTGCAAGAGCTATTATCCTTTTGGCATGGAAATATTTCACTAGTTTTATATATTGTTACTATACCATTTGTCCCATAATTACTCTATGTATCCATTCTTGTGCAGAACGCTGCAAGCTCAGCTTGCTATAAGGCTTTGGCCACTCGCTAATTCTTCATACCTCCCTTGACACCTGAGTTGAGTTTCCCTTTTTTTCACCAGCTTGCTCCATTTTGCTCATGCACCCACACAATTCAGCCTAATTTCTTGCCAGACAAATATTGCTTCATAGGAAGTTTTTGCTCAAGGATACTCAAAGCATACACATACCATTTTTTAAAATGATGGTGAACAGAGACCAGGCTTGCAATGTGAAGCTGACAATAAATGGAGTACTTGTTTTCCAAGATAAAATATTCGCTGAACTGCTTTCCATGGCTGTTTTTACAGTTTTATCAATATTTATATAGTTCTTTGCACAGGAACCACTTTAAAATTCACATATATTATCATGCTTCCATCACTAACAATGACCATTAAAGCCAAATACAAAAATCCACAGTGGTAAAATCTGTTACCTTCATTTTCAACAGCTGATTCTGATGACAGCCAGGAACAGTTCTTCCTTTAACCACTGGTAAGAATTCTGTGTTAGTATGGTCAACAGTCCTAAAAAATGCAAGTCACCGTGTTGAATACTACACCCACAACTTCTTTCAGGTTAAGGGAGATGAAAAGTTTAAAATGCAACATTTCTAAAAGGGAATTAAGCTACTCTGGACTCCAGATTATTCTATAAATGACATGTCCAGACATGCAGATCCAGGTGGAGATAAATCTTCGGAGATAATTAATTTGATTGTATTTCTTTTTTGATAATTTTTATAGTTTGCTTCAAGACAGAGTCACCTGAATACTAACATCTATGGAAAATATCAGTGGAGCTGGAAATCCCATATCTAAAAAGTCAGAGGACAACATTTCTAAACAATGTCAGGAGCAGGAAGCAAAAAGACTTGTAGATCTCCAGTCTTATGAATTCAAGCCTACAATTGCCTGGAAATACCATGCTACACCAAATCTATTCTACAGACATTCTTCATCACAGATTGATGGCATATATCCACCTGAACATTTGCATCAAGAATTAAAAGTTTGCCTCCAAAAGAGGAAAGGGGTCTTTTACGGTCCCTGCTCCTATTGTGACATCCTTGACAATAAATCAACAGAAAATCATTTCAGAAGTAGACAAGTGCCATCACAATGTACTGACCAATAGAAGAACAAGACTTGGAAAGCATGAGGGAGGCAATGGGAGGGAGGGATGGCAAGGACAGGTGGAAATTCAGCCTGCAAGGACTGATGTAAAATGTGTGTTGAAGCACTGCCAGACCTTGCTGTTTTAAGGTGATTATGTCCATCATCATAGAATGGTTTGGGTTGTAAGGGACACCTCCCACTACACCAGGTTGCTTCCCTATCCAAACTGGCCTTGAGGGATGGGGCTCTGCAGCTTCTCTGGGCAAACTGTTTCAGTGTCTCACCATCCAAACAGAAAAAACTTCCATCTTCCTTCTCTTTTTACCCCCATAGATAGACAAGGAGCAAAAGGGCAAGACACTACTGGAAAACACCTGGCACCAAACTAGGATTTTGGTGACAAGGACTTTGGTAGCAATTCCAGAACCAGCTTTCCCCTGAACACCACCTGCTCAGGATTAACTTCTGGCCTGTCCTACCTTTGTTTTATACTCACAGTGCACAGGGTGGGCTGGTAAAGCTCAGGTCTGGATCACTAGCTCAGGCAACTAGGTGTGGAGCACTTAAAGCATTAGTCTAGCATCTATTGGGTATGAGTACAGACTGTTGCACTGAACATTTGGGAGCTCTAGAGGGGATTAAGCTGCATGCATGGCCAGTGTCACACAGACTGCAAAGAAGTATTGATGGGGCTCCTAGAACACTTTCTAATTGCACTGTTTCTCATCTATATCCCAGCTCAACCATTTTTCTTCACACATCTCACAAACAGACACAGGCTGAGATTCCACAATCTGTACCCAGCAGGAGATAATGCAGAAGATATTAGCAGAAAAACCTGACGTCCCAGAACTTTTTAATGGCACTGAGGCTTTTGGGAAGCTCAATTAAAGACTGATACCTCCAGTTTATAAGTCCAAGCATCCAGCCTCTGACAGATCAGACCATCAAGGTTTTTCAGTTTGATACTGATAAACCTCTGCAGTCCCTTGACTTTCTGCTGCCTTCTGAGAAGTTAATCTTTCCCAGAACACATATCTAAATCCAAGTTCTATGTCACTGCCTTCCTTACCTACTAACATGTTGATGATAACTCACTTCCTTCTCAGACAATGCCATTATACTTGCTTGATCTGAGGTACTCTAGGCACTCTATGAAGTCCATATAGCCTTGAATTTCTGGGTAGTAAGGAGGAAAGTGTCTGGATACTTCATACAGGCTCTGCACACTGGATTCACCAGACCATGTTCCTGGGATACTCCACAGGATTATCTAACAAAGGAAGGTAGTGTCTAGTTTGTAGCATGATATAGGCAGAAGAAAACACAACCATATCCAACCAGACTCTGCACTGATGGAAAGAGATTTTCCCAAGGAGGAGGGGAAAAGTGTAAAATACTTTTTCAGCAATATAGGAGAGAATTGAATCATATTGAAAATCAGGCTTCAGAGACAACACACTCATAAGGACAGAGGCAGGGGAATGGTATTCATATTTGGTTTTATTACCTATTCATTTTAAGTATTTTTTTAAGTTGTTCATTAAAGAGAAGGAAACCATCTATTTTTAAGCCTTGTGGCCCACATCTGAAATGAAAAAACCACGTGCTCTCTATCCTGCATTCAAAATCTCCGTGTCAACCCTGAAAGACTAAAAAATATCCTCCAAACAAGAATTTAAGCTTCAATCTCCTGCTTTTGTGGCTAATAAACCACCTGAGACTACTCTCAGGTCCTGCTGAATTCAAGGCTACATCTTCACCAGAATAAAGTAGCATCTACCTAGTGTTTACAGCCAGAAGAGCTCAGTTGTAGCGTGAGAGGAACTGCCCTTCAGTATTCCTCCACTGCACCCTGGTAGCTTCACAACCTGTTCCTCTGCAGTAACAGTGGTTCATTCTTCTTCGAAAACTAAGAAACGTATCCATTAAAAACTTGGGGCCTTTCAAGCATGGCATTTAGGAGTAAGAGACATTGGAAAAGGACCAGAATACCTTCCAATGGCTCTGACCAACACCACTCTTAACTGGCTAAATCATAGAATACTTTTAGCTGTAAGTGATCTCTTGAGGTCTTTAGCAAAGCTGCCTTCTCTGAGGAAGACCAGCTACAAAGTTAAATCAAGCTACTCTGAGCCTTGTCCAATCATATTTTGGAAGTCTCAAAGCAGAGGGATACCACAGCCCCTACATTGAAAATTATTTTCTAACTGATGAAGAGCGAAATTCGTAAAAGATTTCAGAGGGTGCTTGTCCACCCAACGTAACTGGAGAGAATCATGGCACGATCCTGAATAACACTCTGAAATGCTCAGATCTGCCAACTTGATATCATGTCCCCTGGAACTTTGCACATCTTTGACCCCCTTTGGGGCAGCAGTGTGAAGCTCTGTTTTGAAATTACAACAGACTGGCTGACTCATAATCTTGCTTTATTTCCAGGTGCCACAGCTTAACTCAGAATCAGCAATTAAACAAGTTACAACAATGCTCTCTATTCCCTTCCCATCCCACCCAGATAGGGAAAGGAGAGAGAGATTAAGCACAGAGGCTTCTGGATTGAAAATTAAACTAGACTGCTTTAATTAAATGCTAATGATAAAGAAAGTATGTGCAAATACATACAAGTATGAATGTGCAAAATCCCTACCACCTCCCACCACTCCCAGCAACTCCTATGGCATCTCCTGAGCTGTGAGCAGTTCCGAGAAGTCCTGGACCACTGACAGAGATAGCAGCAGTGGATCTGAGGGGAGAGATATGAGGGTCAGGAACACACATGCCTAGGGATCAAAGGAGATTGGTAGAGTCCTCCCTGGATCCCAGCCATGGACAGAAGGGAAGAAAGACAAAGGGACTTGACTTCCATGATCCCTGAATTTATACCGAGGAACGTGTATGGGAGGGAATAATCGATTTGGCCAATTTTGCTGTCTGTATAGTCCTCTCTTCCCTACAGGAGGGCTGTACATATGAATCTTCTGCTCCGTTAGGATCCAAAGCAGCAGATTCAACAAGTAGAGCAAAGTGTCTTTGGTCTCTCAGCAGTAACTATAAATATTGAGCGTTATCAGTCCACTGGCTGGAAAACTTGCTGCTAATCTCAGCCAGTGTGCTGCTTAGAAGAGAGTTCACTAAAGGAAAAAAAAATCAGTAAAAAGAAAACTGGCTTCATCCTGGCTCAAACCAGGACACAAGGTCTTCACCATTCTGTGGAGCACTGTGCTGGTGCCATCTCCCATAACTTACTGACATTACTTGCCTCCAGTTTGCTTTTATGCCATACAGCTTTCTATCATACTTAAGAAACTAGTATTATCCAATGTGCCTCCCAACTCTGTCTCAGATGCTGTTGGTTTTTATTCTTTATGCTTTGTACATAAATTAAGAACTCCAACGAGAAGAGCTAGGAAAGAAACAGGGGTCTTTCTTTTCAACTTTCCCTCCTACTGCTGTCAGACCTGGTTTGATGCTGGCATATGCATTCTGCCATCCCTGAAACAATAAATAACAGCACACCACCAGCAGCACTGTGTTGGTCACAGAGTCACTTAACTACTTAATGCCTCACATGCAATATGACACCAAGTGGCAGAGTAGACACTCCAGAAGTTACAAACTTTCACTGCGAGAACACTCAGACATTGCAGTAATCTCCCCAGGGAAGCTGTGGATTTCTTGGACACTTTTAAGACTCAGTGTGACAGGATGCCGGCCAACTCATCTAAGCCATGTTCCCACCTAGAAAGGTTGAACCAGATGATACTTCCCACTCCTTCTCCAGGATCCTGGCATTTTTGCAGGCTTTTCCTTTCATCCTTGCATAAGTACTGCAGGTCTGCTAACATCAACTATACTTGACCTCCAATTTCATGCCTAAGTATTAACAGAACAGTCATATTTGCATCTCATTTTAAGATTCCGTGTTCCCTGGAATGACAAAGTAAGATTATTTCATTTATTCTGTTTGAATAAGTAGAATTTCTCAGCAACTACCAAGATTGTCTGGGGGATTTTTCTGTCATAGCACACAGGGATGACCTTTAGAAACATGAAATATAACTGGCATTGAAGAAATAACCCTTAAAAACCCAGAAGTTTGTTAAACTCTTGTCTCTCTGTCTGGAATTTACTGAAGTTTAACTTGGTGAAAATACGTTCAGTGATTTGGTGAGCTTCTAAAAGCCCTCATTATTCATGTTCTACACAAGAGGGATTCTGTGCACAACCAAAGTCTCCTTCCCTTGGACTTGGTGGGTGGGAATATGACATTTTTGTTCTATGGTGTCCAAGAAAGAATGTCTGAACAAGCAGTTAGCCCCACATTGCATCATCCTGTTCACAAAAACAGAAGATCTTAAAAAAAAACACAACTTGATGTTATTTCTAAAGCACTCCTGCAGTCATGTGATGGGAGATGGGAATATTGTTTTGTGTACTGGGAAAAAGATATTCCAAGTAGCTCTTCAATGATTCAGTAACTAGTAAGCACATAGAACCAAACATGGCCTCAGTATAATGTATACACCCTGCGTTCAACAAGCTGAGCCATATGACTCAGGCCTCTGCAAACCTAAACTGTCTACTGTAGTGCCTTGGCCCCAGAGATAAGGAGCCATCTGCCCTGCTGCTGTCAGAGGTTACTCCACAGCTTCATTGGGACTCTAGGAGAGAGTTCCTGCTGGGGAGGCAGTAGCAGGCAGAATTGCTACTTTTCACTCCTCACACATCTCCTTCTGCAGATAGGGCCAGCTGACATAGAGATCAGGAAACCATTTCCAACAGAGCTAGAGTCAAGCTTAATATAAGGATTTTTGTTCAGGATGACGAGTCATTCAGAAATCTTGGGGTGGAGGGGGGAACTGTTCATCAGGCCAATCACACCTCCCATTCTTACAGCATTCAGTCTTCTGCAGGGAATGCTTTGCAGCCAAGTATAACCCATGCAAAGGTGCATGTCAGATCTGGCAGTACAGAAGATCAACTGAAAAGGGACATGGCCAATGCAACACTCTCTGGCCTCTTGAATTTGGCCACCAGCAATAAAGCAGCAAAAGCTTGAAAAGTCTTGAAGCCCTCAGGGTTCAACCAGTGGAGAGGACCCTGCCTAAGCAGAAGAGCTTATATGTCAAGTCATTCACGTACAGATCTTTCCCTTCTGCTATTCTCATTTCTTCTTTAACTTGCACCTTCCTGGGGCATGAAATGAGGCTATGCAGACTTTGCTATATAATGACAGAACAGTCTTCAGCAGGGAGAAAATGCAGGGGTTAAGGCAAAGGTGATGATACCTGATGTCCAAGCTTCAGCATCCAGAATGCAAGCTGGGCCTATGCCAATGTCTCATACACTTATCCACAAAGTAAGCTAGTTGAATCACTCAGGCCTGCACATGGCTTAGGGTGTATGTCAGCACAGTGGAGTTACCTGTACTTGTGCCACTTTGTCTTCTATGTATATGGAATTTACATGCTAGATGTGAAATCCTAGAGAGATGCAAGGTCAGAATGGAGGACAAGCTGCTTTTTTATCAATAGGAAATCTCATGGGAGGTTTGATTTGGAGAAAAAGGCTTTCCAGAAAAAGCCTGCCTTTGGAAAGACATGTGTTAATCAAAATGATGGCAAAAGAAGCTGAGCATTTGCACTAGAATTTTACAACAAGAACCTAGGTGCTCCTTTAGCTGACAAGCAAGCAGGCTCGTAACTGCTCCATTCTCACTCAGCACACCTCCTTTCAAAATCAAAAGGAAGATTCCTTATATTTTCCAAAAGGGTAGGAAAAGGTGGGAAGGTATGACTCATTTGAGTCCTCAGCATTGGCAGAGGTCAGCTGTGCGAGGGGGTGAGCAGAGCCCTACCCACGCTAGTGTGAGTACAAGGGAATGCAGGTAGACTTCTACCCCACAGAAAAGTCCAGACTGCATGTTCCTTCTAGTTCAAAACAGGATATAATGACCTGGGTATGACAATAGATCTGTTTGACTCTAGGTCTTAGGGATCATTGCAGGAAGCAGCCTTAAGAGTCTGAGCAAGTGCTGCCTCCAGCGGTTGCAACAAACATCTTCTGTAAGTTTTCCCAGCACGAGACTGGTAAGTGCTTGAAAAGTTCATTACCATTCTATATATGTAAAGAAACACATGAAACAAAGATGCAAGTGGAAGGCTGGCTACTATTTTTGTAGAATCCCATTTGTTCATTAGTGTAGACAGAACAGACTTCAGTGGTGTTTTGCCAAGTAAGTGGATGACCAGGCAGCTCATCTGTTTCCACCCCACCTGCCTTCATATCTGTCAGTCTTGCTCTCTGGCTTAGTAGCTGGGCAATACACCTGACACTTTCTCTTTTTCTGCCTCCCCTTGACAGAAGTCATACATGCTTCTCAAATGAGGCATCCATTCTCCCCACTTTCTACACCTCAAGCACAAGTGTGCTCACATGGGTGTTTTTATAATGGCTTGTGTTTATCTTCAACAGCAAACAAGTACATGTTAGGCAGAAGATCTTCTCTTTCCCACCAACAGACACATGAAATCAGCCCAGGTCTTCAGAGGATTTGAGAGTAACATCCATTTCATAGCAATGGAATAAATTATCCATCGAGGTGCCACTTTGCACCCCTGGAAGGGAACAGGACAACAGGAGCGTCATGCAGAATGACAAATGCAGTCATGTCTTAGGACCTAATTTTTCCACAGTCATTTGTCTTTTAACTTTAGTGACAAAAAAACAAACCATTGAGAAGATGAACTCTGCAAGTTTCATGACTGGCAAAGAATTACCTGCTTTAGCTGGGGAGTTGGACTAGATGATCTCCAGGGGTCCCTTCCAACTCTGACAATTTCTGTAATTCTGTGATTTCCCTGGTTATGCAGGCTGGGAACCTGGGCTTTGCATGAAACACAGTCCCTCTTTGAACTTTGGAAAAAAAAAACAATAGTCTGGCAGAGTCCTTAAATTTCGTAATGGGAGGAAGACTAGGATTTATTGAACCTACTGACCAAGATTGAAGTTTTGAACAGGCTCAGTTGATTTCCTGGTTAGGCTCTAGGTCTCTGAGGCCTTTTCCTTATTCTCTTCCCACTTTGATTTCACTATGGAAATCAGATCTGAGCAGGCCAGTAAAAAAATTAACTTCATTCAAAATACCACAGACAACTTCCCTTTCCCCACTTTAAATGAGAAAAAACTGGAAAGAGATTAGCAAAACTAATAAAGAAAACTTTTCAATCTAATAATAAAATATTGCTATATATCCAGACGTTCAAAGAACTGTGGCAAGGACCATAGTTACCAAAATACAGGAATCTTCTGCAAAAAATAGTATTTCAATCAGAGTTCCTTAATAAGATAGTCACAAGCCAGCTGGTTTATTCATCTAAAGGCTTTTGCCTGCATCTTCAAGTGATTACTTTCTGCAATAGCATTACCTTCTGGGGGAATCCTGAGAAGCACTCAAAACCCGGTACATATTCACTAAAAATCTCTAGAATAGCTGAAACATTGTCAAACATCTCTGAAAAACCTCCCTTAACAGAGCTGGATAATACATCTTCATCTCCTTGGAAAAGTAACAACTATATTATCTGCTGCGTCCTATGGTTTGCCTTTTTCTTTTCTTCCCCCTCCCCAATTTTTAAGCTTGCTTCCTTGGAAGGTTATTTACATGCCACCACACTGTGGTATAGAAGTACACCACACTAAGCCTCTCTCTGCTGTCCCAGTGACAAGGGGACATACACAGTTTCATCCCTGTTTTCCAGTTGAAAACAGATTAGATGGAGCAGGCCATCTTGCAAGGCTACATATTTACATGTAAAAAGCAGATAGGGAAAAATTTATTCACTTAAATGAAAGCCAGAGGGACAGAGATTATGAACTTCCCTATGCCAAGAGGCAGTGATTAGAAGACCAGTCAGCATTTCTTTAGCCACCAATGCTGGCCATAGAGATGGGCAGTATAAGCAAAGAAAACTTCGGAGTGGGAGTAAAGAGGATATGACACGTACCTGGGGTACTGTTAGAAAGCTAGTGCCAAAGGTGGTGAACTGAGGGGATTGCAAAGAAGCAGATAGGTTAGCTATGAAATGAAATTAAATGAAATATGTGAAAATGAGAGACTCACAAAAACCATGAGTCCACAGGAGGTGAGCCTTTACTTTGCTAATTCTCAAGCTATTTTGATCACCACAGACAGTCAAATGGCACTGGATTTTGCATATTGTTTAGTTAACTTTGTATTAGCTAATTCTCAAGCTATTTTGATCACCACAGACAGTCAAATGGCACTGGATTTTGCATATTGTTTAGTTAACTTTGTATTAGCTAATTCTCAAGCTATTTTGATCACCACAGACATTCAAATGGCACTGGATTTTGCATATTGCTTAGTTAGCTTTGTATCCCTTCAAAAGGACCAACAGGTCTTGGGAGTGTCACTGGTTTTCTTGAAGTTGGCAGAACCCCCCCTCACCCTACAAGGAATGATTGATTCTAGCATTGCAGAATGTGTTGAGATAGGGATGACTCAGTCCATGGAGTAAAGTCTTTTCAATATCCAGTCTTCAGTGTTCTCCAAGTGCAAGAAGGGAAAATAAAACTGCTGAAGATAAATTGAAAGCAGTTATCTTCTCCAGTCCCCTTTATGTCACACTTAACCGGGGAAATTTTTTCACTCCAGCATGCAAATTGCTTGATCATTGAAATAAATTATATGCTTCACTTTTTTTTTTCAGAGATAATACTGTTTGTGGGGAACGGTGTCTAAGATACCCTTGTCTCCGTAAGCTCCAGTGTGGTTATCTTTCAGTCTCTGTTATAGCAAGGAACTGGGGCATAACATAAACCTGAAAAAAAGCCAAAGAAGATAGGAAGGCAGGCATTGCTCCAGGCAAGTCAGACTCTGCCCAGTGCCATGATGCAATCCTGCTCAGGCAGCCTTTGTGGCCTGGATAGGGCTTTATATTCCTATAGAAAGCCACAGACCTGCTACCCACAGTTGTAAGTGCAAGGGAGAGATTTATACCAGAAGATCCGATGTGCATCCCTAGCAATGCTTTCAGAGGAAGAAACAATCCCTGAATAATCTACCAATCAACACCCCTCCACAACCTACCTCCAGTAGAATGCATTTGCAGCCCAAGTCCCTTGAAAATCTCTGCAGGGACCTAAAATATTCTTGAAGATGCAAGTAGTTACATACCCACTGCTTCCCCCAGTGCTCACTGTTGGCTCATGCTCCTTTGCACTTGGTTCAGACAGCAAATATCTGAGGGGTAACTCATGTTACAACTTCTAAACTTAACACTGACTTAGCAATGACAATTTTTAACTGAGCAGTATTACTGTAACACATGGAGGTGTTGTTCTGAACAGCTGTGCTTCCATCAGCAAGTACATCATAAGACTGTCAAGAAATTATGTGCTAGGTATTATCTTGCAGGGAATAAGTGAAATCTATCCAGCAACAGAGCCAGGAAATATTTCCACTCTTCTCACAATCAGCCAAGCTACACACCTCATGCTAACTTCACTCACTGCCACATAAACAACTATGGTAAGAGGCAAGCTGAACTCCTAATTTCACATCATGACACCTTACCAAATTTCACTGAATAACCTTACCCATGCATCCATATACTGGACACTTAAGAGCCTTGGAGAAAACATGCTAAATAAATTAATAAAACACTGCAACCTTTCCAGCAGAACAGCAGTCTACTGGATCACCACCACCCATCCCCCAAAACCCTAAACCACTCCTTAAAAATGTTTAAAGAGAACAAGAACCATGTGACACCATGTATGGCTGGACTTGGGCTGATTCTATACGCATTCACAGATCTCTTAAAGCAATGTTTGGAACTCATTCCTCATTTTTACAGTCAGTCCATCATAGATCCATACTCCTCCTTGCACCCATGGACTGTCTTACCAGAATTGAAAGGATCAGGGGGAAGAAACCAAGTGTAACTCAAACATACTAGGTAAAAATGCATCATTGAAACCACACAGTAAGAACAAGTAACACATCTGAAGGAACAAAAGCAATGGCAAACAAACATTTGGAAAAGAAGTACTATAATTCTCAAAGAGCATGTTAATTATTACTAATAGAGTAATTAACATTTTTTAAAACCACTGAAAAATGAAATTTGCTATGCAAGTTCTAATTAATACTGTAATAATTTATCACAACCTAAAACGAGAATTATTCACTCCTCATTAAAGCAATAGAATCATAGAATCATAGAATCCTAGGGGATGGAAGGGACCTCGAAAGTTCATCTAGTCCAACCCCCCCTGCCAGAGCAGGGTCACCTAGAGCACATCACACAGGAATGCATCCAGGCGGGTTTTGAATGTCTCCAGTGAAGGAGACTCCACAACCTCCCTGGGCAGCCTGTTCCAGTGCTCTGTCACTCTCACAGTAAAAAAGTTTTTTCTGATATTTACCTTGAACCTCCTATGCTCCAATTTGCACCCATTACTCCTTGTCCCGTCACTGGTCATCACTGAGAAGAGCCTAACTCCATCTCCCTGACACTCACCCCTTACATATTTGTAAACGTTGATGAGGTCACCCCTCAGCCTCCTTTTTTCCAAGCTAAAGAGACCCAGCTCCCTCAGCCTTTCCTCATAAGGGAGATGTTCCACTCCCTTAATCATCTTTGTGGCTCTGCGCTGGACTCTTTCAAGCAGTTCCCTGTCCTTCTTGAACTGAGGGGCCCAGAACTGGACACAATACTCCAGATGCGGCCTCACCAATGCAGAATAGAGGGGGAGGAGAACCTCTCTTGACCGATTAACCACACCCTTTCTAATGCACCCCAGGATGCCATTGGCCTTCTTGGCCACAAGGGCACATTGCTGGCTCATGGTCATCCTCCTGTCTACCTGGACCCCCAGGTCTCTTTCACCTACACTACTCTCCAGCAGGTCAGCCCCCAACCTATACTGGGACATCGTGTTGTTCTTCCCCAAATGCAAAACTCTACACTTCCCCTTGTTGAATTTCATCATGTTTCTCCCCGCCCAACTCTCCAGCCTAGAGATTCACTAGAATTTTTATCAGGGAAATTCACTAGAATTTTATCAGGGAAAAACAACCATCAGAAACAGGGCTAGAAAGATCCCAAAGAAATCACACACCCCATCCTCCTACTGTGACTAGGAAGTTGTTTCTGTATCATTTTATCTGATGGATTATTTTCTCACCTGTTGTTGCAGAAAAAACTCTACCCCAGCCCACTCCCAAAAATGAATTTAGATTTTCTCTCTCAGAGACCCTGACCACTTTCCTCCTCCTCTTCCTTAAGTCTATATAGACCAGCACTTTGTCATCACTACATGCACAGAGAACAGTTTCTCTCTTCCTTCAAGAATATATAGGAAGATATTCCAAACTTGACTGTGTATGGTCCTGGGTTCAAGTTCAGTTCAAGCTGACCCTACTTTAGCAGGGGAGTTGGAGCAGCAGATCTCAAGAATTCACTTTCAATTTCAGCTGCTCTCTGCTTCTGAGACTACTCCTGCTACATGTAGGAATTAAGATCCAAACCAGCAGACCCTATCTTTCAGGTAAAGGCTAGGTCCAGGACACAGCATTGTGCTTTTCTGGGATGGAAAGAAGCAACTGATGACTTCATTACTTCTCATTCTCTGACACTCCTGATAAATCCTGCCAGACAAATCTGTCTCTATGTATTCATAGACCTTCATTCTGGAATCTGCCTAAGTAGAAGATACTGAGATGGTATGTAAGTAAAAACTGAGCTCTAAAAGGCAACCATCCTCTCCATTTCCACTTGTTCAGCAAGGGAAGTATTGTCATTGCTATGACACCCCACTCCACAAAATGAGCACAGCACATCACCCAGGTCACAGTTGTGCTCAGAGCTGAAAAGACAAGAGCCACAGAAGGACAAAGGAAAGATTGAGAAAGTTTTTCCTGATTTCACAGGAAATTCTAGAGTACTGGTTTTCTCATAAATGCCAGTTGGCTGTGTGCCTGCAGTAACAACTAAAGCTTCCAAGCCATCAATTCTCCACATTGTTTTCCTGATTTCAGAAGCACTTTAGGACAGATTAGTTACCATGAAAAAGCAAAGAAACTGCAGTATTTCTCTTTTTTATTATCAATTTACCCTTGCTTTCCTGCAGGATATTTTTCACAGTGAATTATATGAGCAAGTTTGCTGTCTGAATATCAGAAAGGGATTTTAATTTCCTGCATGTACAAAATTTCCTCTTGGATGACACATGAAAAGCTTCAGGTCAGGATAATTTCTTGTATACAAAGAAGTCATGAAAAGCTGGAGACTTACGTTTCCTCAAATCTTTTATCCTCTTTGTGATCCCACTCACTCCTGCTGAACATCCAATCTAATTGGTGTTTTCTTTCCCTTGCATCCTGGTAACTGGACCAAACATTGACACTTTTCTATCCAATCAAGGCATCCTATCAAATGTGCTACAGTACCCTGTCGGGAGAGAAACAGTTCTCCACCAAAACTATTTAGATGAGGGAAACAGGTAAAACAGCACTGCCAACAGTATAATCTGCCAGAACTCCTATGTACAGGCGAAATATTAAGGCAAAAGCTGAAACCTCTCTGCTTCAAATGAACCAGAAGCTACATTAGTATATTCCCCAAGGAAATTACCTTTTGGATGTGACATGCATACTCACAAAAATAAGCCTTTAGCCAGGACACTGTGGCCTGCAGAACAACGTGTCTCCAAGGGTGAAAACTTATTTGAAAGGCAGTCAAGACAGTCCCCCTGACACTCTCCAACAGTTTGACAAGGCCAAGTGTGGGGTACAGAATGTGGCTGTATTATAGGCAAACACCACCTGTGCTTACCCCCCAGAAGAATGCTAGCACCTCTAATGAAGCAAGCTTCATCATGCAACATCTTCTCCATGTAACACATCTCACATCTGGCAAATTTAAGCCCATGAAATTTATATACAATGAAATACTTATGCTCCAAATAGCAGGATGTACTACCATCCTGGGAAACCCTTTCTAATATACCTGGGCTAGAGAAAGGCAAGAAGCCAATTCTATAACCTTCACAGGGGACTTACAGACTCCTGGGGGGGGGGAGTTGGAAAAAAGCATGTGCAGTGTTCTTATAGACAGTTTCCATTTTTAATTTCAAAAGTACTCTTACAGTTAACACAGGGAAAAAGCTAAGACTTGGCATGTCACAAAGCCCATCCTTATACTGAATGCTTTAGAAATATGCCACATTAAAATTACTATACTGAGCTGGAGGAGAGAGGAAGTCTGAATTCCCAGCCCATGGAAGTGTTTAGTGGCTTCAGCTATGATCTTACCAACTGGTGAGTCTCTTGGAATTTCTTCAAGTCTCATGGCCACCCACATTCTCTATTGATATTTGTGCATAGTCATGGGCCTGGTTGTACCAGCTGAGGCAGGGAGTTCTGAACAAATCTCTGCAGGCAAAGGTGGGGGGGTTCTGTTACACTATCCCCTTTTCCTGAGAGCAGAGGTCCACATATTTCCAAGCTACTACTGCCTTTAGCACTGCAGTCATTCAGCTGCAAATCTACAAATGGCCCGAGTTTCAGCTTCCAGGCATGCTAACACAGTTTTTCTGCACTGGGGCATAATAAGGTAGGAAAGCAAAAGGAACGTCAGTTATCAAAGCAAAAGCGTCCCTTCATGCAAAAGCAATTTGCACCATATAGGTTGCTCTCACATAAAGCACTGCAGAAGAAAGATGCAACTGCCCATTTTCTGCTCTTTTGTAAATACTTTCCCACCTCAGCCTCAATAATTTTATTTACCCATCTGTTGTCAGTACAAAAGCTGATCCTTTTTATCAATTTTTTCATTGATGCTAAATTTCCCAGACTGACTTGAAAACTGCAACAAACAACAACAACAATAATACTAATATTATTAACAGCACTAATAACAATAACCAAGCGGGAACTGTCCCTTTAATCTGGAGGGAAAAAGGATGGAGACAGCTAATGCATTTTCTTTTTTTTCTTTTCTTCAAGCACCTTCTTTCTAACCACACAGGTGGGTCTGTGATCTGAGTACCTATCGCAAGCAAGTCATGGAAAGAATAAACTAGTGAGTCCTAATATAATTATTCCCAATACATCTTTTTTGCTGCAAGCTTAGCAGTATCACTCAATCTACTTTTCAATTTCTGAATGGTACTTCTTTTACTTCTTCACATTGCTAGCAGACCATGGACAAAGAATTGACAAACGATAGAGCTTTCTGAACTGTTCATTCATAGTTATTTTGCTTCTTCTTTCTCTACATAAGGTCATTATTTTCACAGGTCACACACGATTTCCTATTGCTCCTTAACTGACCTACTGAGTATCTAAAGACATCTTTGTAGAAATGCAAAGGCTTCTGGCAGGTAGACAAGTATCATTTCTACTTGTTTATGAAGGCATAACAAGAAGAACAGTACTGAGGTTGCGCTCTCGATTGATTAAATTCAGTTACTGCTCAGGACCAGAACTAATGTTTTCAAGACTCCCTTTAATAAAAGAGACTTTAAAGAATCTTCACAACTCTGCTTCAATGGCACAACACTGCTATCCCTTCCAAGTGCTATCCTTGTTGCTTTCACCAGTCTTCTCAGACTGCTAGAAGACAATGTGGATTTTGTCAGTGAGGACGTGATTTTCCCTTTCCTTCTATGCAACCATCTTCAGCAAAAAGTTCTTGAATGATTGAGATGTGCACTAGGAATCATGCCTCAGGAGAATTCCTTGAGGTGTGGACTCATGGAAAACAACACACCTCCTCACTGCAGAAAAACACAATGCATTTTCCCTGTTCCATAGACAAAATCAGCTGAGAGAGCATATAAAGGTACAAGGAGCAAGATTCAAAGCCATCAGAAAGAACTGGATCTTCATGCAGTAGGTAGAAGGAACACCTGCATAAAGTACTGTGAGCACTAGAAGGTGCCACACATTCAAGGCTGGACAAGCTCACAGTGGGTAATTCCACTGAGGATCATTAAATATAAGTACTTATAGCCCAGGAAGACCCTGGACTGAAAATAAAAAATGACAGAGATGAGAGAGTATTAGGGGACGGTATTGTTTTGCCCTGTACTTACATTTTCATGAAGCATCTACCTTCAGTCAGTATGAGAGACAGGATACTGCAAGAGGCAGACCATCGGCTTGATACAGTATAGACCTGCCCTCCTACACTTATTTCTGGCACATTGGATCCCAGAACAGTAAAAAGGCCCTACAGTGAGCAGATGATGTGAGACACTGGTGAAACAAACAGTGTGAGCTGCCCACACCACACATAGGATCAGAAAGGTCTATGTTTTTTCTGCTCAGCCTTTTCAGAACTTAAAAAAACCCACATTGACTTCAGTGGTGCAGGATGTAGGCACAATCTGCCTACCACTATGTAGAAAAGAACAGCCAAAGCTAGGATCTTAATGACAGTAGACAACAGCTTCCTGGTAAGATTTTCTAAATATTATGTATCCTAGTTACATAAATGGGCAGCAAATGAGTTGCAAATTCCCCAGCAGAGTCTGTCTAGTGCAAGACCTTTTAATTCCATCTTTGAAGTGAGTGATTTCCAGGTAGTATGCAAGAGTTTTCAGTGCTGACTGCAATCAGGGCCCTTATCTTTACAATGAGCTTGATTTATAGCAATTTTATGCTGATAGCCCTCACTCATCATTATCACAACAGGAGAAAGCGTATATCACCGTTCTTTATTCACCCCAAATCATACATTACCCAGCCTTTCCATCCAACAACTCTGAGTCTTTCACTGGGACCTACAGAAGCAAAAGGCACAAAGTGTTCCATACCGTGACTTTCATAGCCTTTTAAACTCTCCTATTGCTTGGGATAGCCTATAAAATGGCAAAGCTTTCTTCATTTTGAATGACAAATCCAGTTCAATACAAAATGCAGATTTGGGGGTGGAGATCCAATTTTACAAAACCAATGAGTAACAGGATTTTTATCTCTATCAAATCCCATATCAATTTTTTTTTTTTACAAAAACACTCCCTTGCACTCAAAGAGAGATTCCTCATGTTTATGAAATACATACAGAGATAACATGTCTGGGTCTGAAAGCCACAGCTACTAGAGTCTGGATAGTGTTCTGGGGTAGGTCCCCACTACACTTACCCAATTGCCCTCTTCCCAACACATCCAGTGTTGGAGGCAACACTGAGCTACATGGTTCTTTTACTTGATCTGCTGGAGTCCTGCCATCTATCATCCACTTGATCTGACTATAAACAACAGTGAAAACGATTCCACATACTTCTGCTGTGTCCACTGTTCAAAAGGAAGGATTAAACTTACAGCATGAGGAAGTACAATTGGAATTGAATCTTGAGGGAATTTCAGTGATGGCAGACACAAAGCAGCTGCTAGGAACTAACAGGAACTAGAGAACAGAAACAGACTTTGCTGTATTAAGATTTGGCTGCCCAGTGCTTATTCCATCTGGATTTGCAGTGAAGATTTTCAGCTTACATGACTGCAACTGTGTTGGTTTCAACTATCCAGGCCAATTCCACTGCATAAGGAGCAGCGTTGAATGCTAAAAGGCAGTAGCTTTCTTGCTCAACACTTTTTCAGTTCCTATCAGGATCCCCTTTGTGTTCATCCTGGGTTTATTTACAACAAATGTTTTCCTATAGGCCTGCTATGCCACATACCAAAAATTGCTCCCAGTCAGCAAGGCACAAATTCTGTCTCTGGGTAGTTTATTCTTGTCTTCACATTTCTAATCTAGACTACAGAGCAGATTCAAACTATTTGTAACCTTTCATCATTTTCAGGTGTCTTGTGGGTACCTCACTAATCTTCTCCCACATACACTAGCCAGCTTGCACCACTGGTGTGTGTAACGCAGAAGTTGCTGCTTCTGAGAGCTACAGGTGAAAGTTTAGTTCTTACAATCTCTGAACCAGCCGGCAATTCTGTGAAGTCAACATCAATGGAGAATATGCCTTGGTGATTAGAAACCTCTAATCTATTTTAGTACATGTCAGATGAAGTGCAGGATGGGTAACCTACATGCACAGTGAAAGTCAAAATTGTAGCTCATCCTCAGAAATAAACTGTGTTTTCAGACATGTGTCCTTGTTGCATAAAACTCTGGACAGGTTCTGGCTGACTAGTAATATAATTAGTGTTCAATCAAGAGACTATGTATATTCTTCCTGGAATAGTCTTCCTAGACATTTATTATCAGTGAAGATATCTGTATCCTTTTTATCGCCCTCCAGTTTTTTCTTCATTTTAATTCTTTCCAATTAGATTTTGGATGCTACCTGCTCATGCATATGAGTTTTCTTCTTCAGTGCTCTACTTTTCCACAGGAGAGGCAGGCCCCTTCTCAAATGCAGACCAAGCTGTCATAGCAGTCCCTACACTGGATCATCTGAGATGAGGTTCTGCTGCATCTCACATGAAAAAAAATTGCAACAGCAAGACACTGCAACACACACATTTTTAATAATACAGCAAAGACAGGATCCTGCAAATACAACAAAATGCAGTGTAATGTTTACTACACCATATAATGCATTGTGTTTGCCCCTAGAAAGTCTCCACAGCAACATCTTGGTAACAAATACTGGCAGATTCAAGCTGCTGTTGATTATGGCAATCATGGAATATTTCCAGTGTGGCTTTACTAACCATTAAGAAACATGTAAAAAAAAAACAAAAAAAAAAAAAACCAAAAAACAACCAAAAACAAAACAAAACAAAAAACACAAAAAAAAACCAAAAATGTGAGCCTAGATCATAGGTACATGGGTGTAACCCTCATCTGCATGAATGATAACTCAACTGTGGAGAGATCAGGTCATTACAATGGAAATGATATCACATTTGTGGTAGAGGTAAAATTTCCCTCAAGAGAGCTGAAAAAGGAGCTGTTAATGACACTGTAGAGTGATTCAGGGCTGACACAGGCTTGGAAGATGGTCGTCTTCTGCTCCTATCTTCAGACACAGGTATTAGCCTTTGAGAGAGCAGTTAGTAGACTGGCTGGCTTTGAAATTAAGTCAGTCACCCAGGCAAAAGGATAGTGCCCTTGTGATAGAAGAGGAGGGTCTATCACTCAACAGATAACACAGGACAAATGATTACTGGTGTGGAACAGCCAATTCTTGGTCAGGATGGCAAGTTCACCGTACTCATATACTAGTGACTGGGCTCTACCTTGGAGCCTTAGCTCTCTTCTGTGAAAGAAAAAAAGACCTCCCCATCCTTTGGAAAATAGGTTGTCATCTAGTGAGTTCTAAAGAAGTAGGATCCAGTGTTACCACTGAAGATATGTCCCAGTGCATGCAGGAGGGACCAGGAGTGCACCACCTCTATGTCAACAGTACAAGAGATCTAGCTGCTTTTTAAACAAATGGTTATTTTTGCTGCTACTAATCAAAGGAGTAGAAAAACAGTGGGTACTCAGCCTCCAGAGGATGGACAGCCTTCAGACATTGTAATTGCAGGGTATCATAAACTCCCCTAAAATGCAAATGAAACTTTAAGTGTCTCTCTGAGCTAATGAGCCCCTAAGCCTCAATTCCAACTAGCAGCTGCTTATCACAATTTTAAATCTGCTATGCAAAAGACCTAAGAAACACAGCTGCATCTGAAACAATATTGGAGACGGAGCACTGATGCAAAGAAAGATGGGACATGACTGACCTAGAAGAGTCAGTGGAAAAATCTGTGACTTCAGTCTTCAAATGGGCCAAGCACTCAATCATACAATAATCATCATAGAATCATAAATGGTTTGAGTTGGAAGGGACTTTAAAGGTCATCTAGCTTCAACCCCCCTGCATGGGCAGGGACACCTTCTACTATTTCAGGTTGCTCAGGGCCCCATCCAACCTGGTCTTGAACACTGCCAGGGATGGGGCTTCCACAACTTCCCTGGGCAATCTGCTCCAGTGTCTCACCACCCTCCCACTTAAGAATTTCTTCCTAATGTCTAACCCACATCTCTCCTCTTCCAGTTTTGATCCATTACGCCTTGTCCTCTCTCTACAAACCCTTGTAAAAAGTCCCTCCCCAGCTTTCTTGTAGCCCCTTCAGGTACTGGAAGGCCACTATATGGTGTCCCTGGAGCCTTCTCTTCTCCAGGCTGAGTATCTTCAATTCTCTCAGCCTGTCCTCTTAGGAGAGGTGCTCCAGCCCTCAGAATGTTTAAATTGAGGGGTAAGCAGGGCTTTCTACTGCCAAGAACAAATGCCAGTGGCTGCAGGAAACAAGGCTTAAAGACTGTCTTTTAAAGGGAAGCAGCAACTGATGACTGTAGCCTGGGTGTTCTCACAAGTCTCAATTGATAATGGCTTTCCCTCATGTCCTTGTCAGCTGTCTATAGCTCTGAACTCATGTTCAGCTTTCTGTCATGCACAGATCTCAGTCTGGACCAAGACAACAAGGCAAGAGCAGCTATAAAGGCTGGGCAAAATTTCATTTTCTCATTGTGTACAGAAAATGATAGAGCTTTAACCTAGCAAAGGAGCTACAAATATGCTTAATTTTTTAACCATGGTTTTTATCTTAATGATGCCAAGGGTGACCTTTTGAAATGCTTCTTTCAGCAAGGGACTTGGATATATTCTGATGCACCATAATTAAAGCATCTCCAGATTATAGCCACAAATTATGAGTTGGTGTCACAGGTATCTCATTGATCTTCATCCTCTTATGATAAGCATCCAAATTATTCAGCTTGCAGAGAAAGTCATGCCTTAATATTGAGTTAAAACTCACATATTACACCAACACAATTGCTAAAAGCTCGTGCTTCTTCCCCCCTTTAAGTCTGCATCAAAGTTGACAGACAGTGACTTAGAGACAAATGAGGAGATGGGGAAAGAAAAAAAAGACAAAAAAAAGACGCTAGAAAGAAGACCACTGAAAGAGAACTGTTTGAGTGCTCTTGAGGTAAACCTTTGTTGAGTGCCATGCCTCAGCTATGACTGCCACCACTAACTGGACAATCTGATTAATCCTTGAGTCACTTCCATTCCATTTTTTCCTTTTGCAAACACCAACAATAAATTTCCAGTTATCGAGTTTTAGAAGAAGAGAACAGGTGCACTTGTTTTGTGAACTCAGTGAACTCATCTCCAATACAGAAATAACTCTTCTCCACCACCATGTAGGCAAGCTACACAGAAGAGGACACTAGATTGGACACAGCTGCTGGCAAATCACACCTCGTCCTAACAGCTGGCATGAAAAAAGAGAGCAAATGCCAAAGAAATGCTAGAAGAAAGCTCAAATGTGTTTCCAAATGAGCACACACCCAATGCCTGCCGTGGGTTTAGATGCTTTTCCAGAATGAAAGACAAAATTAAGAAGAGCTGCCTATCTCTTTAGGCTGGGAGCTTGAAGTGCTGTTAGACCGGTGGGCATATTTAAAATTAATGAGTCACTTATCAGTTTATGCCAGTTACCCCTGTTCAAGGAAAGTGCAACTGTGATGGACAGTCAGAAAATGGGGCAGCGTATCTCATTCACAGTACCTTCAGACAACTGTTCAAGGGACCTTCTCCCAGTGCAGCCCACTGTACTTCTTTTCAGCTCCTGTAAACCATAATTCTCTTCTTGTGAACATGGCATCTCAGATATTTTTCCCCATATTTTCACCTCTCATCTCTATTAAGTTGCCCATATGTAAGATCAGCCCCGTGTTGATTCCAACAAGGCTTCTGAATTTGTCTCTGAAGCACAACTGATGATCCAATTGGGAGGGGATCAAGAGCATTGTTGTCTCTGGTTTATTTTTTGATTCTAAGTCAAACCGTGACACAAAGCAACAACAGGACCACCACCATTGTTTCCCCCACAGACCAGCTACAGGAACATCCATCCTCTGTGTGTCTTGTCAGATGACTTGTCTTTGCATTCACACAGCTGAGAGAATGAAAAGAATCCCACCATAGACATCTCATTTTCATTCTTGCCCTGGAGCGAATTTCGAGTTGTGCTGCAAAGGATCCTTGTGTGGCCACACTCTCAATGGGAAGGTGTAAATACCCAGAAGGGGCAATAAGCATTATGCAAACATAAACAGACTTGTAGGAAACATATCCTTGAACTGTTTTCAGTTTAACAGCTCCAATTCTAACTCTAGTGTAGACCCCTTCTCTAGTGTAGACACATTGGGGAGCAGAAAGTCTGCTGCATCTCTGTGCTTTCAGCTCATTGCTAACTTTCCCAAATAGTGTGGCTGTAGAAGACAATTATGACATGAGAGTTTGTAGGGAATTTGTCTGTTATCTGGCTGACATTCTGAAGACTCCCTTCCAGCTTTCTAAGTGAAAACTATGTAAGACTTCTTTTTCTCCCATTTCACATACCTCAACGTAAGATGTCTCCATGCAGAAACACTCCCTGTACTGTTTCAGAAAAAAAAAAAAAAAAAAAGTCACCTCCTTCTTGCTATAATTTCTCCAGGTGATTTGTATATATATCCAGCACTGAAAAGTTAAAGGGAGCCACAGCACGTAGAAATGGCTCATGCTGGTTATGTTTTGCTTTCTATCAAAATACAAAGCAATGTCCCTGAAATATGTGAGACCACATCCATGCTGCCTCCAGCATACTGAATTAAGGCTCAGATGCCTCCTGCTTTAAGTGCTACACTTCATGAACACACTACTACTTTAAGAGGACTTTCATACTGATATAAGTCTTTAGTTTGCTCAAGAAAAGAGGACCTACATCCATCAAACCAGACTGAAGACCACACAGAGAAAGGTAGTAGCAGCTGTGCTAACACACAGTAATTTCCTTCTTGCATCTATCTATGTTAGAAGATACAACACAGATAACAACTTTATTTATTGGCTTGAGCATAACGCCAATAACAAACCTTACGGATGCTTTGCCAGCATTATTATCTCAATTCTAGAAGATTAGGGACAGGCCTTAGCTCCAGGACACCTACAACTCCAAGGCAGCTAATAATACAAGACTGGTCAGGCTCCAGATTCTGGTGGTAGGACACCTCCTCATCCCTCTCAAAACCTTCTCTAGTCTCATAGAGAAGAGCCCCTCCTTGTTCCATTTGTCTACCAAGATTTGAGGGGGCCAAGCAAAGGAACAAAAGGGTAAAATGTTGCAATGTAGCTATAAAGCTGACTGCTGGTTAGCAGACATGAAAGCAAGAAAATACCTTCTTTTTCTTTCTGCAAACATTTTGAGGCAACCTAAATGGGGTCTGTAGCTGTAACCATTGTGGGCCTCCTCCCAGGAAGACAACCCCAATGGTAATATGGGCATTTAGAATATGTGGTAAGGGAAAATTGTGCGTGCTTTCTCCATTCTCCTGAAAGGAAGCCAGTGCCTCTGGGAAGGCTGCTAGAAGGTCAGTCAATGTTGCTTCTGAACCAGAATCTCAGCCCTCCAAATCTGGCAGTTAGCTGTGTTAATTGTATGTATCAATCAGTGAGTTTGCAGAAGCAACAATAAAAAGGCTCCTGGAGACCACTTGTATTGCTTTGTAAAGTCTAGAAGCTGATGCACAATTGATTTGCTGTCAGATTGGAGGGATGTGCTGCAGGGAGAATGTTCTGCAAGATCCATCCCTCATTTTAATTAATCACTTGAATAACAACACGGACACTTAGCCAACTGTTGCATCAGTGTAAGTGCAAACTTGATAATATAAGGAAGTAAGAGATGCATGGCTTGTAAGGAGACAGAGTACTTTGCATTACCAGGGAAAAAAAAGCAGCTTTAATGCACACCAACCTTTCTGCAGTTCTTTATCTGGACGATGGCAAGCTAAAAGGGGCTGCCATGCAGGGCAAAATTAGCATTAGAAGTGCTCTCAAATAATGGCATGAAACCAATGGAGTGCAAAACCAAAGTTGTCTACTAGAAGAGAAATATTCAAGTGCACAGGTACAAGTACACTCTCCACAAGAGAGTGGGGACTCACCAGCACTTCTGCCGAAGAGGAGAAGACAGAATCACAGAATCACAGAATGTTAAGGGTTGGAAGGGACCTCCAAAGATCATCAGGTCCAACCCCCCTGCCAGAGCAGGACCAAAAACGAAGACAGATCACTCAGAAAGGCATCCAGAAAGATCTTGAAAGTCTCCAGAGAAGGAGACTCCACAACCTCTCTGGAGAGCTGTTCTAGTGCTCTGAAACCCTCACAGCAAAGAAGTTCTTCCTCATGTTGAGGTGGAACTTCCTGTGCTCAAGTTTGAATCCATTGCCCCATGTCCTACCACTGGGCACAAGTGAAAAGAGGTTGTTCCTGCCTTCTTGACACCCCGTCCTCATGTGCTTATAGACATTAATTAGATCCCCCCTCAGTCTTCTCCTCTCTAGACTGAAAAGCCCCAGATCTCTTGGCCTTTCCTCATAAGGCAGGTGTTCCAGTCCCTTAATCATCCCTGTAGCCCACTGTTGGACTCTCTCAAGTAGATCTCTGTCCCTCTTGAACTGGGGAGCCCAGAACTGGACACAATACTCCAAGTGAGGTCTCACCAGGGCCAAATAGAGGGGGAGGAGAACCTCCCTCTATCTGCTGGACACACTCCTCCTAATGCACTGTCACAGGTAAGACATGGAATATGCTAGAAAAATGAGACTAGATTAGGTTTTGTCCTACCTCTACAATTATTACAAGATCACAATGAGATGGAAATCAATGCAATGTGCCAGGAAATAACTCATATTGCAGATTAAAGAGAAGGGCTACTAAATACAACTCTCCCTCATTCTGACATAGCACAAGTGTATCAGAATCACAGAACCACAGAATTACTGAGGCTCGAAAAGACCTCTGAGATCATAAAGTCCAGCCCTATGACCTAACACCACCACATAAGCTAGACCATGGCACTAAGTGCCACACAGAGTCTCTCCTTAAACACCTCCAGGGACGGTGCCTCCACCACTTCCATGGGCAGTCCATTCCAATGTCTAATCACCCTCTCTGTGAGGCAGTACTTTCTAATATCCAACCTAAACCTCCCCTGGAGCAGCTTCAGGCCATGCCCTCTTGTCCTGTCACTGGTTGCCTGGAAAAAAAGCCCAACCCCCACCTGACTACAACCTCCCTTCAGGTAGTTACACAGAGTGATAAGGTCCCCCTTGAATCTCCTCTTCTGAGTACAGGAAGAGAATTACACCACTAGTCCTGCTGGCCACAGCATTCCTGATACAAGCCAGGATGCCATTGGCCTTCCAGGTCACCTGGGCACACTGCTGGCTCATGTTCAACCAGCTGTCAACCAGTACTCCCAGGTCCCTCTCTGCCAGGCCGCTCTCCAGCCACTCTTCCCCCAGCCTGTAGCACTGCCTGGGGTTATTGTGGCCAAAGTGCAGGACCCTGCACATGGTCTTGTTGAACCTCGTAACGTTCGCCTCAGCCCATCGACCCAGCCTGTCCAGGTCCTTCCGCAGATCAACATTCCCCCCCCAGCTTGGTGTCATCCATGAATTTACTACAGGCGGACTCATTCTCTTTATCTAGGTCATCAATAAAAATGTTAGATAGGACTGGCTCCAGTACTGATCCCTGGGGGACACCCCTGGTCACTGGACGCCAACGCTCCATTCACCATCACTCCCTGGGCCTGGGCATCCAGCCAGTTTTTAACCCAGTGAAGGGTGCAACTGTCAAAGCCATGGGCTGTCAGCCTTTCCAGGAGGATGCTGTGGGAGACTGTGTCAAAGGCTTTGCTGAAGTCGAGGTAGACCACATCCACAGCCTTCCCCTCATCCACTAGGTGGGTCACCCAGTCATAGAAGGAGATCAGATTGCTTAGGCAGGACCTTTCTTTCCTAAACCCATGCTGGCTGAACCTGATCCCCTGGTTGTCTTCCACATGCCGCTTGATGTCACTCAGGATGATCTGTTCCATAACCTTGCCAGGTACCAAGGTCAGGCTGACAGGCCTACAGTTCCCCAGATCCTCCCTCTGGCCCTTCTTGTGGATGGGCATCACATTGGCCAAGCTCCAGTCATCTGGGACCTCCCCAGTGAGCCAGGACTGGTGATAAATGATTGAGAGCAGCTTAGCCAGTTCTTCCGCCAGCTCCCTCAGCACCCTAGGATGAATCCCATCTGGACCCATGGACTTATTGGGATCTAAGTGGCACAGCAGGTCCCTAACTACTTCCTCCTGGATTACAGGAGGGGGATTCTGCTCCTCATCCCTGTCTACCAGCTCAGGAGCCCAGTTGTTCTGAGGATAGCCAGTCTTCTTCTTAAAGACTGAGGCAAAGAAGGTGTTAAGTACTTCAGCCTTTTCCTTGTCCTCCATTACTAAGTTCCCCTCCTCATCCAATAAGGAATGGAGATTTTCCCTGGCCCTCCTTTTATCATTAATGTTTTTATAAAAGCACTTTTTATTGTCCTTAACAGAAATCACAGAATCACAGAATCCTAGGAGTTCGAAGGGATCTCAAAAGATCACCTAGTCCAAACCCCTGCTAGGCAGGGTCACCTAGAGTACATCACACAGGAACTTGTCCAGGCAGGTTTTGAATGTCTCCAGTGAAGGAGACTCCACAACCTCTCTGGGCAGCCTGTTCCAGTGCTCTGTTGTTGGGATTTATGGAAAATTAGCATGGGATTTGTGGGAAATTAATATGGGATTTATGGAAAATTAATATGCCTGAATTAAAACAGCAGTGTTGCAGGTGCTGCTGACCAAATTGTCAGGCACCCTGAAGTAGCCCGTGGGATCAGTAAACAAGCGGATGTCTCACAGCCTGGTACCCCATGGGACCAGCAAACAGCAGGTGTCCTATCTCACAGTTGTTATCTCATGAAGTAGTGGGAAAAGAATGTTGTAGCAAGAACTGAGAGGCACTGTTTGGGAAGTGAAAAACCTTGGGTCATTGTGACACAGGCAGCAAGTGACAAGACACGTAGCCAATCATATATGAATTGTGTATGTATGTAACCAACGGGGTTTGTACTGGGGTGGAACATCTAGAATCAGAAGGGTATAAATTGCCACCATTTTTAACAATAAAGGTCTTCAGTTATAACTCTTATAGAGTTGTGTGAAGTCCATACGCCGCCTCCGACACTCTGTCACTCTCACAGGAAATAAGTTTTTTCTGATATTTACACAGAACCTCCTATGCTCCAGTTTGCACCCATTGCCCCTTGTCCTATCACTGGATGTCACTGAAAAAAAGCCTGGCTCCATCATCCTGACACTCCCTCTTAACATATTTGTGAACTTTGATGAGGTCGCCCCTCAATCTCCTCTTCTCCAAGCTAAAGAGGCCCAGCTCCCTCAGCCTTTCCTCATAAGGGAGATGTTCCACTCCCTTAATCATCTTTGTGGCTCTGCACTGGACTCTTTCAAGCAGATGGCCAGATGAAGTTCTAACTGAGCTTTCCCATCTCTAATTCTATTTCTACATGACCTTACAATATCCTTAAACACTTCCTGATTCACCTGTCCCTTTTTCCAAAGTTGATACACTCTTTTTTTTTTTCTTGAGCAAAAGCAGCTCCCTGCTCAACCAGGCTGGCCTTCTGCCCCACCGGCTCCTTTTTTGGCACATAGGGACAGCCTGCTCCTGCACCTTCATAATTTCACTCTTTAAGTAAGCCCAGCGTTCCTGCAGCCCTTTGTTTTTGAGTCCCAAGGGACTCTCCCAACCAGCATCCTGAAGAGGCCAAAGTCAGCCCTCTGGAAGTACAAGGTCGAGGTTTTGCTGACGACCCTCCTAACTTCACCATGTATTGAAAATTCTATCATATCATGATCACTCTGCCCAAGACGACCTCCAACCTTTATATACCCCACAATCTTTACAACCCCCACAAGACCTTCCCAGTTAACAAGCAGCAGGTCCAGCAGGGCACTTCCCTAGCTTGTTCCCTCACCAGCTTTGTCAGGAAGTTGTCTTCCACACACTCCAAGAACCTCCAGGACTGTTCCCTCTCTGCTGGGTTGTATTTCCAGCAGACATCTGGGAAGTTGAAGTCCCTCATGAGAACAAGGGCTGGTGATCACGAGGCCTCTGCCAGCTACTTATAGAATATTTCATCAGCCTCTACATCCTCATTGGAGGGTCTATAACAAACTCCCACTATGATGTCTGCCTTTTTGGCCTTCCCCTTGATTCTTACCCATAG
Organism: Hemiprocne comata; assembly: GCA_020745705.1. NCBI lineage: Eukaryota > Metazoa > Chordata > Aves > Apodiformes > Apodidae > Hemiprocne > Hemiprocne comata. The sequence goes on from CM036616.1 coordinate 44,291,399, forward strand.
ACGCTCAACACTGTAATTCACATTGTTAAGTTCTAGGCATTCAAATCAGGCAGCAAATCATCCTGATGATCTGATTGTGTTGTGCTGAAGATGTCTAAATTACCTTCACCCTTTCCTTTTATTGGTGGTCAGAATATATGTCAATGCTGTATTTCACCCTTCTCTAGCAAAGATCTACCACAGATCGTGTTAAAGACTTCATTATCACCTTTTGGGCCAGCAGAGGAACACATACTCACAGGAAGAAGTTGTAAGTGTTCCCCAGATGCACTGAGATATGCCTGAGGATGAAATAGTCTCTAGTTAAAATTATTGGTGTTCTTTTCCATTGTCAAGATGGTCTATCCATTTGAGCACTGTAATGAGCTTGTTCAGGAATTTCAATGCTTCAGCTGCAAAGTTACACAGACAAGTCTGTCCCAAGTGAATTAAGCTGAAGTTTAGATAACAGTGAACAGCTTTTCATTACAAATACATTCCTGCACCAAAGCCAGTCCAACTATCTGCATCCTTCAATGTCATGGCAGCTGACTGGTTTGGAACACCAAGCCACATACCTGGATTGTACTTATCTGTCTGACATAGATCCTGCAGCAGTGAAAGCATAGCACCACTGGTTTTCAGATGGACCATCACAGATGAAGTCCAACCTACTTCTGCCCTGACATTGCACTGGAAAACTAAAGGCTACGCCCTAAAAACCAGCAACAATGTCACTGCCTGTCCCATAGGTTTCCTCACACCCATTTGTGGCTACAGCCACAATCTTGGAAACATATGTTGGGTTCAGGGGTACACTCTGCACTCATCAAATGACTAAATATGACCATACTGTTACACATAAAGGTCAGTGTAGATATAAGCCAGACTAAGCTTGTTAAAACCCGGAGGCCTGCTGACAGTGTATGGACAGTTTTGCGAAAATGTCTAACAGTGAACTGCCATTTGGGACCAGAAGTCAATGAGGAACAACTAAAGGAGAAGTAGCTCTGCTTCTGATAGCCAGCTAAGGTGATGGATACAAGGACAGGGAGAAGAAAACTTTCTGCTCACAGTTTCTGTTACCTATTATCCCTCAGGGGCCCAGACATGCTGTGACACAGATAGGACTTCCCATATTGCCTGTGGAAAATTACATAATACAACAGGTCAGAAAGAGAGAAAAATCCCTGGATAAGAAATTCTGACTCATTTACCAAACTGGCATGTGCAGATGACCACAAAGTCAGCTAGGTCTCAGAGGGGCTAATTACTTGTATTCTGCTCTCTATCCTTAAGCAGCAGTGGCTGCAAGTGTAGGCCAGCTTCTCCAAGGAGAACACAAATTATGCCAGTGCTCCCTCCTCCTCTCCTTGTCCCAATGTGTGCTTCTTGGTTTGCTTTTGAGAGCAAGAGAATGGATTTGAATGACAGAACAAAATAAATAAAAAACAAGCCCTGCTCTGCCCAACACAACTGATTTCTTATTTTTTTAAAGAGCAGTTATTGCCAGTTTTAATATATGTCTTAATAAAGACTGACTAATGAGTTGGCTTCCTTATAAAGGCTTTGTAGTTAGAGAAGGGGAATAGGGACCTTATTAAAATGAAAGCTCTATTGAGTGTTTTGCATTTCAAGCCAGTTACCTCTTACCACTTTCTCTATTTGGATCTCTAATTAAAAGGTTAATAAACAAGAAAAGTGAGCATCTGCTAAAACATAAGGAACCTCAGGTCTCTCTGCTTGAACCTTGAACTGAATTTAACTACTCAGAGACTGTTAAGGATATAAACACAGCAAGTCTTTTTGATTCCTTGGAACAAACTTGCACAGGGAATGAAAATCATGGGGAATAATTAATAACAGGGATTGTTGTCCCACCTCTAAGCCTACTGTTCTCATATAATCAATGCAAGGAAGGGCTCCTTCTTGCTCATATTCAATGCCCTGCACTACAATGGTACACTGCAGTTATAGTGTGCACAGCACTAGGGAGAGGCACAGAGACTTTTTTACCAAAGCCAGCCTGGTGAGTTTTTTTGCATGGCAATGAACACACCTAACACATGGGGGGGGCAGGGGAGAGGAAATGCCCTCTCAGCACAGAATGGGTCCTCAAAGGGTGCCATGGGCTTTCTAGGACAAGAGATATGCTGGAACTGATGTTGTAAGCAGGCTCCATCAGCTGCGGTCCATGGTGCAGTACACCCAGCAGCAGTACAGGGTACCCTGCCACCATAGGAACAAGGTCATGTGCTTTCTGCTGGAATATCTGAAGCATGCCCCATACATAAATGAGCCCATTCTCTCCTCATCCTAGGTCAGGATGCACATTTCTGCCAAAGGTCACGATGCTCAGGTGTTTCTCGAGGAGAGCAGCACATACAGTGGACCAGCATAAATTGCTACAATTCCACTGTGAGTCTAATTCATCACAAAATTACTATGTCATCGTGAGCAGAGACAGAACCAAATCTCACTGGATGAAAGTCTCTGATAGCATTAACCCCTATATGTATGCTCCACTGACAGTTCACACCAGCCCTTCAACAGCACCATGTGAATATTAGCACCGTAATCCAGACTGCTGAGCTGTGTAAATTCACAGGGCATCATTTGTCGTCTTTCTCACTGCTGGGCCCAAGAAGCACCTGGCTTCAGTTAATGGCAAGTATCAGAATCTAGGCACATGGTTGCAGGGAAGAAGTTGCAGCAGTTCAAAGAAGGATAATAGGTTTATTGGTGGATAACTGAAGAGATGAGCCCTCAAACAAGATTTATTTCATTTCCTCCATTCCAGCGTTGCCCTGGTAAGAGGTCACCAGGAAGAACAGACCCTAGCATTTCTATAAAACACAGACAGCAGCTCTGGCAGCACCAAACAGTGTTAGCAAAATGTCAATAGATTTATACTGTCAACGCCTACCAGCTGCACATTAAAAAGTGTCTTCCCCTAAGTACATGAGAAAGGGATCCCCAACACCACCACACAGGTATTCAAGGGTGTGAGAGACGGACTCCATAATGGCCTTTAATCCAGCGACATTCACTGACCATTCCTGGCGATGCGCCCCCCCGGCACTCGTGGGGAGAGGACAGAGGTACCAGGCGCATGCGCACAGACTACAGACTACAGCTCCCAGGAGGCACGGCGGGGCCGGAACCGGGAAAAAAAAGGGAGGAGCAAGAAGGCGCGCGCTCTGTGAATACCATACGGATCCAGCCGCCGCGGTGAGCGTACCGCTGCGGAGGCTGCCGTGAAGTTACGGCGCTGCTCCCTGTGGTTGTTGGCGTGTGGACGTACCGAACGGACCGTTTGCCCAGAGTCTCAAGGGAAAGGACGTGGATCCCGACCAGGGATTGGCTTCGGCCGTACCCCGGTGGTGAGAACTGCAAACATCTTACTAACATTCCTACAAACATTCCTACATAATATTCACACATACCAGACACTCACTTCTCTTTTCCAATATTCTTCTATTTCCCAAAGGCTCTCTCCAGGCTTTCACTCTTATCCCTGTCCGGGAAGGGGAACAGGGGGGAAGGGGAGAGGTTCTCTCTTGTTTTCTGTGTGTGTTGTTATTGGTATATAGATGTAGTGTTGTATAGCTGTTGGTATATGGATATATAGGTGTGGATATAGATATAGAGATAGACCTTGTGTGTTAGGTGATATCAGACTTGCCAAACCCTCAGTGCCTTTAATAAATCTATTGATTCCTAAGCGTTGTTTGTGAGTGTGACGGGGAGTGGTCCTCAGCCCTCGATCCCCCGAGGTGGGGGTGTGGGTCGCGGCTTTACCTATCTCGGTCCGCAACAGAGGGTGATTTACTGCTCTGTGCAGAGTGCTAATATAGGCCTGAATCACCAGGTATCTTCAGAAAGCAGAGAGACGGGAGCTTGTGTCACATGGAGGACAGGTAAGAAAGGATTACCAAGGCCACAGTCTGCCTGTCTTTCTCACATGAAGGAGTTAGTAAAGCTTTCCTGACCCTGTGGGAATGAGTAAACAGATCTCTGCACCTCATCAGGGCACAGCAGTAGTCCTAAGCAGCTGAGACAAGCAATGCCATTGAGAACCTTCTGTTAGGCACTGCATATTAGACAAGAAAAAATACACAAGAAGTCTGATCTTAGTAAATATATCTCAAGAAACAGGTTCCTAAGTTCTTCTGTTAAGTGGTTTTAGTGCTATCTTAGCACCAAAGTAGAACAGAGAGAGATAACACCCTGACAGGAGTTTTCATGAAAAGAGGGAAAAAAAGAAGACTGTAAGAAAGGCAGTGTTCATGACTATGTGTGCCAGCAGTTGAGAGAGGAGTGACAATTAGCCGTGAAAGTAAAAATAAAATCGCAGCATGGAGGAGATGCAGAAAAGTATCTGCAGTCATGCGCTAGTGTGTCTTGGATGCTCTCAAATTTCAAATGGCACTCAGACCATTTGAAATCAAGTGTGGCCTTCACCTTGATGTCAGTCATCTTTAAGTCAAGGCCTTCTAGAGCCTTCAGGACCCTCAAATTATACAACTGGCTTTTATCTTCTGTGGTATCTCCGATTAAACCTTCCCAGTGAAGGAAAATTTCCCTATAAAGATGAATACCATTTCATTCTTACAAACCATTTGAAGATAGAAAACTGAAACCTCTCTCTTTTGCTCTAAGAAAACTGTACTTGGAGCAGATCTGGCTCTTGTCATGACAATGAACTCAGTCATCAGCCTGGTATAGCGTCTCACAGAATATTTGCATATTGCTTCCTTACCAACCCACTGATACCATGAACTTCAGAATAAATACAGAAAGGAGGTTTTTCCCAGGCCCTTCTCCCTAAGCTCTTCTCTGATCCCTAAGGAACTTTTTTAAGCCTCAAAGTATTAAAGGCAGATTTTGGCACATATGTTGCTGAAGCCAAATAGAAATCCAGGCAGGTAATAGAACATCCCTCTCACAGCAGACACTTTGCAGCTCTGAGACTACCTTCAGAGGCTAAAGTAGTAAATGAGCAGCAAGACAGCACACTGCAGCTGAACTTGAGTAATGGGATTTTTCAGAGGAGGAACAGGTAGGCTTTCTCTGTCCTGCCATCAGGAAATGTATTTACAGCACCAGCTTTCCACACTGTCAGAGAGAGAAATAAGAGCAGAAAGACAACTGTTTTTGCACCTGGCAAAGTTGTCATGCTTGAATATGCAGGTAGTGACTGTGAAGGCTCCTCAGCTGCAGGTGATGTAATAATACAGCAAGAAGCCATGCTAAGCATCCAGCCCAGAGAGATAGAAGGTACTGCTCCCACCAGTTGGAGTCCATGCATAAATCTGGTGTTGGGCTCCATTCACAGTTCAGCCCTGCTGCAGATATCCCTCAGTAGATATCTCTAGGAAGATTTCCCTAGGAGTACAATTTGAATCTACATGTCTTCAGGGTTTAAGAGCTTTCATTGGATACTTTCCTTCCTTGAACATGGGAGGAAGAGGAATTTTACTTTCCTGATTGTTCTGCACTGAACAGATTTGCTTTTGTTCTGTTCCCTGAGCTTTAAGTGAGAAGAAAAAATAGATGAGGAGATAAGTATGACACTGAATTTATGTTAGTTTTCATTAAGAACAGCATTATTTAGCATACTACCTGGCTGTCCTGTCCTTTAAAGTAAACATCTGCTACCAAAGACTGTGCAGTATGGGCTGTTTTCAGCTGGATTTTGGTCACCCGATTTGCAAACTCTACCTGGATGACTTATTTGCCCTCCTGATGCCTCTGACAATTTATTAGAGAATTTGCAGATACCTTAACATTATAAATCATACACAAGCGCAAATGTGTTTTATGTATTCACTTTAAACAAAACATGAACTACACTGTCACTGTGTTTGCTGACTTAGGGCTTATTTTGAGTTTAAAGCTTATTTTAAATCTGTCATAAATTAAACCATTTCCTTTTTTCTCTTACCATGAAATGCACAACTTCTCATTGAATCAGTTTTGCATTCCCTACTGCCAGCAAAGCCTATTGTTTGATGTCTGTCACCCAAAATCTACTAAAAACTAAGGCTCATCACTTAATCCCAAACAGAATTTCCAGCCAACCAACAAGGCAAAAAATAAATTACTTTATCAAATCCAGTCTCTTTACATCTGCTTTATTCCCAACTGTAATACAACCACTTATAATTGAGTTGCAGTTTAATCAACTAAGTGGGACACCCCGTGAGGAAAAAGGAAAAAAAAAAGAAAAAAGAAAAAGAGAAAGAGGAAGAGAGAATCTAGGTCGCTCTGTTCTTAAAACAACAAAATAGATAATTGCTTCCCTCCAAAGTATCCGTGCTGCACTTGAGGTATGTTTGAGACTTTACATAACTCATACCACCTCTGGGTTAGCCAGCCCCTTCGTGATAAGGTGCCATAAATGCCTCCTGCATGTGCATCCAGCAGTAGAGATGGCAGATCTGACCCATCCTTTTCAGATTGTATGGAAACAAGAAATACTCCAATCCATGAGATTTTGAGGGAATTTTTGTGAGTTTTTAAAGGAGAAGAGAAAGAAAAAAAATCCCATTATTATTTTACTTGCATCTGCAAGTAAAATTAGTAGAAATGCTCATCTTCAGCTGCTGTAGACTGACAGATCTCTGTCAAAAAATATATGTTTAGAACAACTAAAATTTGTAAATTATATTATGCTCTATCACAGCAGTGCTCAGGTCCTTGTGAAGAATCAAAACCTAGATTTCACTGGTCATCTAGATATGGTCTTCATTGGACTAGATTAGTTCAACTCAGTGTTTTTGAATCAGGATTAATCTTTTAAGCACCTAAAAAGGACCTAGTTTTCTACAGTACAAAGATAAATACACACTAAAGTGGGCCCTAAATAAATGTCAGGCAAATAGCCCCACAAAAACCAGCAATAAGACAGTACGTCTACAACAGAGAAAAAACAGTGTTCTTAACTCAGGGTGAGCAATTCAGACTAGTGGAGTTAAATAATGGAGTTAAAACAGCACTGAAGCTGACATACCCTGCATTTAAGCTGGGGAGAGAGTTCAAGATGTGAAGCTAAGTTAAATCTGTAAGAGCTTTGACTTCACTTCAGGCAGTGTGGAAGGAGAACACTCTTGTTTCTGTTGGTGATCCAGAGGATGTGTTTTACTCACCTATTTTAAGCAACTTTTATGACAGCTGCCAGCATAGTAGGAATCCATGTATACTGTCTTGGAGGACAGGAACTGAGGTCCAGGCAGTACCACCTGAAAAGTTTTACCAGACAAGAGATAAAAAGCAAAACCAGAAGTCCTAACCAAGCTCCTTAGCCAGAAGGCAAGTCATTGCCTCCATGACAGAACTCAGGCCACATGATCAGAAAAGGGAGCACCTTGACTCAGTGCTCAGAGGTGTGAATTATAGTGGGATTTCTGCCTAGCAGAGTGCTTGCTGGCAACACAAAATGCATAGTCAGCAGAAAGGGATGTTCCTCTCCTCTTTCAGAAGCCAGCATCTTGCTATGACAGTGACCTGCTGTCCTACCATCTGCCTGTGTGCCCTCACTGAAGGTTTCCTTTGGGTAGGCACTCCTGAAGTTATCAGCCAGTTTTAAGGAGGCTTGCACGGAAAGTTACCAGCCATGGTGACAGAGCCTCACAGTGCTACAGGAGACATTTGAGCTCAAGGGACTCAGTCTTGCATATAAAACACACCTCTTATCCTGGGCACTAAGCCAGCATAAGGCACCCTCCTAAAGTGCCTACCTTCATACCTATTTAAGTCATATCGGAATGTGAGACTGAGTCCAGGATATTGCCACAGAAGACGGCAGGAGCACAAAGAGATGAGCATAAACTGAGTCTAACCATCTGCCATCACAAGTAAAATAGTAAAGATTGGTACCAAGGAAGACAAAATAGCTTGTTCTCAGACAACAGTTCAAAACCAAGAAGAGATTCCAGGGAAATGCCTAGTTCTGAAATTATTTCTCAGCTGTAGTGCAAAACAAACAAATGAACAAATGTATTAAGAACAGCTGCTTCCACTTGAGCTGTAGGTAGAAGTTACTATGGAGGGAATTTCAAGCTTTTCTTATTATGTTAAATTCAAAATCCCTGCCTGGGCTGAAACACCACAGTTGGGAAAAAATCCAGAGTAGCTGCAAGCTTGCTTTACTCAGAAGAGACCTGATCAGCTCTTCTAGAAATGACTTTGCAAATCCACAAAGCCCTTTAAAAAAAATCACTTTTTATTTGAATATGATAGCTGATTTCAGATCACCCTTGCAGCAGTGAGATGATATAGCTATCAGACCCCTCATCCTCTCATATGGATACAATAGGGCTAAAGTTTTCAGAAATGGGAAAAATTAACCACAGCTCAGCAACAAATTTACCCAGAGGGCACGCTGCTGGTTCCCACAGAGCTGGGCCAGACCTTTGGACCCCACCAGAGTCTCTCATATATTGTAACACAAGAATTGAGTATAAAACCTAAACTTCTTTCAATAAGATTTTATTATGGACAGTCTTACAAGTGAGTATTTGAAGATGTTCTCTGCTTTCTATAGAGGTACTCAGGAGTGAAAGTTATTTCCTGCCTTACTGTCCCTATCTCTCTGGGCATGCACAACTACACTGATACACTATTTGAAAACCACCTCAGACCCAGCTGCCATTTTTCCTCACTTCCCCCAGGAACAGGCTCCCCCAGCACCTCTTTCCACTTCCACTGGTCAGAAACACTCTAATTCCTGACTCAAGTATGTTCATGGCCAATTTATTCACATTATTCTTTTACCAATGTTGTCTTTCACCTTAAGTAGCTCTTCTGTCACTGCGGTGTTTACCTGTCTCGTGTATTTAGAGAGAGGAGTTGTGTCCTTTCTTAACCTTTTCCCTCATGGAAGAACTGCTGATATTTAAACTGTGCATCCAGAAAAATATAGAGGAGAAAGCTAGATTTGTAACAAACATTTTAAATAGAGAATGAAAAAAAAAATAAATTAAAAACTCTTGTCTATTTCCAATGGAGACTGGGATTTTTCTAAGCATTCTCCAAAGCAGCTTCATTCCCAGCAAGAACTGTGCATAAAAGCAGCTATGTTTATGTGCTGGGAGTTACCAAAACCTCTGAATAGTTTCTTCTTCTCCTCAATTTTTTTGTTTTTATTTTGTTTCTTAAGGGTTTCTTAAATAAAATGAAAAAATAAATCTGAAGGAAACTGCAAAGAGAAACTGGTTCATTCACAAGGAACAAAACATTTCCCTCAGTAGAAGTCACTCATTCGTTCAGGGAAGAGCAGCACGCATACAGTTAACTCAAGTATAAAATAGATAGCTGTCACAGATTAAAAATACATCTGTTTGCATATGATGTCTTGGTCTTACTCAGTCTTCCAGGATTGTGATTAGTCTCCCTTCTTGATTGCTGAGAAAATACAAACTGTGTGTTTAAAAGTTTTTGATTAACACATTTTTGTCAAGATTTCCAAAAGTTCTCTTGCAAATTAAAATTGTAACTAACATATGCATTTTCAAGGAATTTAATGGACATGTACACTTAGGACAGGCACTAGAACAGAAACCAAGCAGTCCCAGACAGTTTCCATCCCTTCAGGGGGCATGCAGGAAGTCTCACACTATATGCAATAACAGGGTGGGAGGGAGGCAGAAAGAACAAGAAAGTTTCACTGACAGTACAAAGTCAAGGACAAACTTTCAAGTCCATTAAGTATGCAAGTTCAGTTCTGCCAAGCACCAAGAAGCAGAAGAAGGAGTGAGAGAAGGAAAAAAGAACGTTATTCCCATGAAGAGAAGGGCACTGTTCTGGTGCCCATGAGTTACACTTGACCCTCTCCTGCTCTTGAGATAATGGAGCCACATACTGCTTCCTATGCAAGGCTAGTACTGGGAGGGACACAGTCTAACCTGGAGAGCAAATGACCTTCCCAAGCACACCCAGGGTTCTCCCATAGATGAGGCCAGCAGCTGAGACAGCCATCTCCCACTCAGTTACTTTAAATACAAGGTTCAATTTTTTTTCTTCATGTCAACTTTGCCTATGCTCGCTAGCAAAAAAGAATGGGAGGATCCAGGGACACAGAGACGTGGCATTTCATGTCTGCCAACCTAAGCATTGACACACATTTCTTTGCCATCTCTTTTCCTTTAATTGTTGTCTGCCTTCCCCTTTATTGCTCCTATTCTCTCAAGAGAAAAGAGGTATTAAAATAACCCCGTCATTGCAGACTTCTGTTTCTTTGTTTCTTTCCTTATTTTCCACAGAAAAAAAACTCACATCCATTTTAATCACAGATTTATGTTGCATGTTTGACATTTCTTCAAGGTCACTATCACTGCAAATAAGCCACAAGACTCAAATCGTGCTGCAAAACCATAAATAGCTGCTAAGCAGCTTCATTCTTGTTGGTAATGACAGATTCAAATTGTAAAAAGATGCACATCACAGCCAGTAAATTAAATGTATTGTATGCATCAATGAATTTCTGCAGTGACATCATCCACCCAATTTGAAATCAGCTCATTGAAAAGCAAAGGGGAAAAAAAAAAATCTGTTCTCAAATTGCAGTGTGATCACCGATTTGTCCCTAGTAGAAAGACATAATTTCCCTAACGTGTTGTGTTTCTAATATGCACTGTGATTTGTACGAGTGATAGGAAGATCACTAGTAACCTTTGCCATGTCTGTAATTGCAGCTGTTACCCTTCAGCAAACCACATGATCATCTGCTCAGCAACCTGTGGTAAATCTCAGCCTTCGCAGCGAAGCTGTACATCCTTTGAGACCTGTATTCCAGCCACTAAAGCAAATCTGCAAGTAACAGAACTGCCTATATCCAGGCTCTTGCAATCAAGCTGTAAATGAGGAAATAAGATGGCAACCAAGGTAGTTCTTAAAGCTATAACTTAGCAAATGTTTAAGGTACTGTGCAGCCTTGAGCAAACACTTCATTTCAGCACATGGAATGAGTATACAAGGCAGTGCAGAGTTGCAGCCTCCCAAAGAGGAGCATTCAAGGCTAGAACAGAGAGCTTTCTGCCCCACGCTGGAAGAGAAGAGTCAGAGAACTTGGAAGAGCCTCAACATGCTGCATCTACACCTGTTGGAAGTGGGAGTAGAAATTCTGCACCTTTGAGGAACTAATGTCCCATAGTCACCACTTTATGACCTATATCCCCTCTCCAAGGGCCTAAAAAACTGTGGATTCCCATCCTAGAGAATACTAGAACCTGCATCTGTTTCTGAGTCTCAGCACCAGTTTCTATTCCCTCTCTTTCCTCTCTGAGCACTATCCCATATTGTTTGAAGGGGGGACCGTGATGTTCCAACAGAAAAGCATGCATTTGCATGTAGCTCTGACATGAGACAAGCCAGTGCCAACACACTGCAGATCTGTCCCTCTCCTGCCAGCCTTTCCTACTTACTGCCATTCCTCTTCTAGGTCTCCTCAACAATTTGGTAGCCTTCAAAAACTGCTGGAGATCTTCTAATCATACTGCAGTTTCCCATGCAAACATCTTGCCGCTAGAACGGATTTTTGGGCTGTTGGCATTGGGGGGGATCCAGAATTAAAGAGATATTCCTGTCCTCCATACAAGCAGGGTGCCTGTCATCCCTTAAGAATGGAGAGCCTTTGCAGAGATTACTGAGGCCTTTTGGAGTTCTGTACGTTACTACAGTGCTAACAAACAAAAAATCCATACACTCTCAACTCAGCAAGATTTCTTAACACATGTAGACCTCATGGATTTGATTTAATTGTTTTATCTTTAATTCTTCTCAAAGCACAAAGCCCTCCCACCTGCATCAGCATTCATATACACCAGCCTTCTCTAGCGGTTGCCCTTTTACCAGCACATGGGCAAGTGAATAGGTCTCCACAGCTAACAGCTGAATTTCCCTCTCCCCAAAAGGACCAACACAAAGGCAAGCCAGTAGCTTGTATTTTCAGAGCCCCATTTCACCAGGAAGGTCTGAATAACTGTAATACATTATGCATTAGACTCTTCCCCAGCTTCAGATCCACTGCTGCAGATAGTGCTTCCTATGCAACACAGGCCAAAAATTCAGCACTGACAAACTCTATTTGTGCCAGAAGTATGCAGCTGGCAAGAAACCACCACTTTTTCTCTGCCTCCATGAGAACCAACTTCAATTTAAAAAAAAAAAGGGCCAGAAAGATTCAAGTGTACAGCAATAGATGTTAATACAAAAAGTATGCAGAACTTCCTTCGAAGTGGACAGGGGATCAAAGAGAAGCTTCTTTTGTTCTGCCATGAAGGATTTCTAGACAAAGTCCTTAACACATGAAATTTCCTTATTTCTCCCTCTCTGAGACAGAAAAGTTCCCTCTTATCCATGTCACTCCACTTCAAGCAGGCTTTTGGCAAGCAGATGCTCAGTGGAAGAAATCTTAGTTAAGTTATTCATGGAACACCTCTACATTCAGCAGGCTGAAGGCTACTCATTTCCTCCAAGGATACTAAATAAGCACTCTGCTCTCAGTGCCTGCTTACAAATAAAACAAACAGAAGTAAGATCCCAGCAGACACAAGTGAGAGCATCTGTACGATTCTAGCAGCAACAGGCCCAACTGAGGCAAGCAAAATTAAAAGGAAGTTTTCTCAAGAAAGGCATGAAAAGAAAGGACCTGGCCAATTTTCCTCCTCCTGGTTTGGATCATGGATGGAATAAACCAGCTGACCTTCACTGTGGTTGTTTCACTTGTATCATCTCCACAGTCAATAATCTGCTTCCTTGGAAGTCATCTTGCTCCTTGGTTTTAATGGGAATTCCTGAAAGACTAACTAAGCCTTACAGGTTGCTATTGGAGCATCTGGCATCGAAGAAATGAACAAGGAAGACCCAAGGCTGGTATAGATTAATCAGCCTTTAACTAATCTATAGAACCTATGTTCTGTTTTTCTGGACGCACTGAGACATCGACACAGGATTTTCACTTCTATCCTTGTCTGGACAGCAGACATGATGACGACACTCAATTTAATCCAATTTCTTGAGTAAAATCTCTTTGCCAGCATATACATTAGGAAATAGAAGGCCTATAAAACCATCCCTTGTGAAAAATGTATCCATCAGATACCAATGCTACCTCTTCAGCTTCAAAATGCCATTAAAATGCATATATTCAAAACAGCAGACCAAAAAAACAAACCAAAAGGTAACAGATCAACAACAAAACAATACTACATACTGAGGCTGCAGAATAAATCTTACAGTCTTACTCACTTTAGAACTTACAGCACAGAATAGTATAGAATTGTATAGTTCAGTGGAAGGGAACTACAACAATAACCTAGTTCAACTGCCTGACCACATCTGGGATGACCAAAAGTTAAAGCATGTTAAGGGCCTTGTCCAAATACCTCTTAAACACTGATAGCCTTGGGGCATTGATCACCTCTCTAGGGAGCCTGTTCCAGTTTTTGACCATCCTCTTTTTAAAGAAATGCTTCAGAGTGTCAAATCTGAACCTCCCCATATGTAGCTTTGAACAATTTCCACATGTCCTGTCACTGGATCCCAGGGAGGAGACCTCAGCACCTCCCTCTCCCATTTCTCTCCAGAGGAAGATGTAGAAAGCAATTAAGTTGCCCTTCAGCCTCCTTTCCTCCAAACCAGACAAACCCAGAGTCCCCAGCCTCTCCTCATAGGACATGCCTTCCAGCCCTTTCACCAGCTTTGTGGCCCTCCTCTGGACTCATTCAAGGACTTTCATATCTTTCTTAAATTATGGGACCAGAACTGCACAAAATATAGGCCAAAGTTATCAGATAATAAAGGTAGGTGGGCCCCCAAGTTCTACAGTGGGCTAGTGACCTTCTGTCTCATCTTAGATTTCCCAGTCTTTGTGATTTTGGAGCACCTGACTGGAAAATGTGTCCTCATGTTTCACAGGTTTCAAGGATTACAGGCAAAGGAGACCCTGAAAGTAAGTACCAGCACTACTTGTTGGCACTGCAGCTTGCAGTTTTGAGTTACAGTTTCTGTCCTGCTCCAGGACTTCACACATTAACATACACAGTGGACCACAGTCTGACGCATGAAGTTACAGAGAGGGAAAGAGGCTCAGCAGAGAACTGCAAATGTAAGGAACAATAAGCTGAGTTGGAAGAGAAGGCAGATACTACTGTGTTTATTTCACTGTCTGTTTCACCCTGGACGGGTTTGTATTGCTTCTAACTGCACACAATCTCATTGACTTCTTCCAGGAAAATCAAGGACTTAACACCCACATCACAATAAAGTAAAGTGAAGCAAATGCAGCAGCAATACGTACACAGAAGACCACTGCCAAGACATTACTGAACACTATTATAACTTCCATTCAAGCTTATCTGGCATTCACACACACTCACCTCTTCACTAATACAAGCTTAACATGAGGTCTGCTTTTTCAGAGCTTATGGACAGTGACTTAAAACCAACTATCTTCAGGAGTGTTTAAATCTCTGCCTACATTCAAGAATGAGGAAATTCCCTCTGGACTGAGTTCTGTGGTATACCTTGCTGAACCAAAGCTGCCAGTAAGGGACTGGCAGTCCCCTCCTGATGACATATTACAGATGGCAATCTGGTGGTATTTGTCTTCTGCCTACACTATTTTAAGAATCCTTATGAACCAAAAGAAGTCTCCACTGAATCTTCACTGACAAAAAAGTGAACACCAAGTAGCAGTTCTCACTCTAAGCTGCTGCCAATAAAGAGAAAAACATGCCTGTAAGATAGCCCAGTGAATATCCATCCAGAAACTCCTATGTACCCTTTCTCCTGATGAGGCTTGCATTGCACAATGAATTCAAGGAGTAGTGGCAGCACAAAGAAGAAATTTAGACAGTATCATTTATATGCATCATTATGTATGAAATCAGTTACATGGTTAATCCATGGGCTGACATGAAGTCACTATTTAATCCCAGCTAGACATTTTTCCTATCCATGGCAATAAAAGGAGGGCACTAAAAGGGCCCTGAACAACACCATATAATACCAAGTTAGAGCACTTGTGGCTGTTCTGTATACCCTTATCTTCACAGTCTTCTGGTCTACACAGTGCAGGTTCCTGTTGTAAGAAATCTTTCTCTCTTTAACTACATCATTATTCCACCTCAGGGAAATCCTTCTCACCTTCCCTTCTCTTTTTCTCTATGAAAATGCCAAAGACCCTTGGCCCTCAGGTCTCCCAGTAACAGGATGACAGCCAGCAGAGCTTCATGAAGTTTAGCATCTCTTCTGCTTCAGTCTAGTTTCCCTATTTGTCCAAGCCACCAGTGACAAAGAAGTGATAAAATGTAATGTGACAGTCACGTGTTAATGCACCTCTTGCTGTCACACAGCTTATGAAGAAATAAGCAATGCCCAGTGAATAACACAATGGCAAACTTCCTCCAAGTACCATTTCACATTCTTCACTTCCACCTTTTTCCTGGGAAGTCATATACTTTGGTCATTATGACAGTGCTCCAGAGCTCTGACCTGGCTTGGTAAAGAGCATTCTTAATGTAAAATGCAATCATGAAATCACTCTGGTTGTCTTCATTTAGTGAACTGTCACGGTAACAGCAAAGTGACACAAGCACGTCAATGTCTGCTGGTCTGGCAGGGTCAGAGGTAGAAAACATCCCTCTGCTGCATCCGTTACTTCTGTGGAAGAAGCAGCAGCAATTTTAAGCCTCTAGGTTTCCTCTTGCTATTTTCTTCCTGTTGTCCTACACAGTTAATCAGCATCACGACTACATTTCATACCTATGGCATCTGTCACTGTCAAACAATAAATGGAGTGGCTTTCACAGTGGGTGCTGAAAGGTCTGAGGAGCATAAAAAACCCATAGAAACAAATTGGTAAAATAAGCTAATATCTTCTACTGCTTTTTCCTGGACCATAGTCCCCATTGCTAATGAAAGGGTCAAGAATTTTACCTTTAAGAAGCCAGGGATTTGCAAAGACACATTTCAAGCTTGTCAACCGTCAGGTAAAGAATCTACTGCCAATATTAGCAGCAAAATCCCAGTACGGGCAGCACAAAGAGGATGGTCTTCCACTGCACAGAAACAGTGGGCTTCTGCAGACCGCCTCTGACAACAAGTCAGGGAAAGAACACATTCTACTTCAGCAACAGAAGAAACTACCAAACTAATTTCACAAAACCTACATCCTCTGGTCACAAGACTTCCAAAGAAAGAAACTCTACACAACATAACTGCTTTTCCTTGGTTGCTAACTTAGGTCAACTACCTAACAAAACACTCTCTTGCCTTCTTCCGCTCTGACTGGCAAAACTCTCCAGTAAAAAACAAGTCTGCTCATCCTGTGCCATTAGAGACAAAGGAAATGTCTTCACTAATTGCTTCAAAAGCAGTGGGAGAACTCCTATAGGAGTGTTCTGCTAAGGCTATTGTTTATTGGTAATTAAACAGAGTGAGACCTCCTCTTTCTCAAGAAGCAGAGTTTGCAGGTGGGAGGGCAATGATGTTTTGCTTCCAGTACCTTCTCTGATCATTCCAGTATGAAGACACCTGGTCCCACAGTTATAAGCTCCAGAGCCCCGCACAGCCCTTTTCAGGAGGAAAAGGGCAAAAGCACTCCACCTGCAAACAGTTCTCAGATCTAGGCTCTTAGCTGCCATAAGCCCTGGCCTAAGCCCCACTTTGGTGCTGGATGCAGGGAAGAGAAAATGCCACGTCGACAATGCTCAGACAAGGAAGCTCAGTTGGGCCCTGGCCTTTGTTAGGTGTACCCAGCTGAGACAGTGAAAGAGTTAAGCTGTCATAGCTGCAGGCAGTCTGCAAGCAGCATCTATAGCAAGTCTCATTCTCTGTAAATTGGAGGGGACCTTACTGAAAAAAATGCAATATATTCTTTTTCTTTCTCCAAGAAGTGCCAGAAGACATTTTAAGGGTAAGAACTTTTGCACCTTTAGAAAATCCTAAGCAGACAGCAAAGTTAATTCAGAGGTGTTCTGGGAAAAGCTCCATCAAACTAAAATCAAAGAGCCATGAAATCCATAGGAAGATGTTCCCTGAAACTGGGGACTATAAAAAAAGCTCACTAGCAGATCACACCACATCTCCTAGCCAAATCAAGCCTGTCACCAACCAGAAGTTTGGTGCTTTGTTCAGTTCGGGCATCTCCCTCTGGAGGTCACAACTGGCAGACAAAAAGGTTATTAGCCCCATAATTAAGGAAATGAACTGTAACCTCTAGTCTCAGCTTGCTGTGTCAGTGTAGCCAGATTGCATGCTTGCATCAGCTTGGGCTTTAACTCTAGTGGGACTCAAGTGCCCACAATCACCTTTACTTTCCATATTATATTTGCCCTGGGAGATCTTGTTTTTCTTCTTTGAAATTATTTCTAATTTTAAAATAGGTCTCCACTTCATGCGGAGACTTCTCCTTTATTGAGTAAGTGGGCAAGTTCCAGACACAATTTGCTAATTCATTAAGTCATCCAGCAGAAGAGATGGTGCCCTGGGCAGCATCTTGATAGACATCAGAAACTCAGGCTTCACCAAAAGATGCTTTTTGAATTTGCCTTCTCAGCAACTCCTATTGTAATGCAAACCCTTGACCTGGCATGCAACATTATGCTAGAATAAATGTCTTCCCAGAACAGGCACTGTTAAGCACAGGCAGACACTGCTTCCAACTCAGGTTTGTCACTAGGCTGCAAGAAAAGGCATGCACCTCAGCTGTTACTCCTTTGCTGCAACCTTCCTCCCCCTGCCTTAAACTGCAATCTCTAGGCAGTTATTTCCCTTTAGTGGATTCACAGATCACCAGCTGCAGTGGTTAAGTCTCCAGTTTGTAGGTACACTTGTTCATTTCTGTACAAGCAACCTTATTCACACCGTAGCTAACAGTGCAAAATGTGCTCTTCTCAAAACTGTTTCTCCTTCAAAACAGGCACTGAAGAGTAATGAAATCTAACACTGCTACCCCACAAACTGTTTACCATCTCACATAGACACCATGTCTTGCTATTTTGTGCAATCAAATTTGACCCTTTCTTCTCCAGTTTGATCTTCCTATTCATAACACTCCAGCTAAAACTTGGGTTGCTTACTCTATTCTTAACTGCAAGAATTTTGCGCCCTTGGTGGAAAAAACCCACCAACCAAAAAAAAAAAAATCACACACGAAAAAAAAAATATCAAAAAAACAGTAACAGTTCCTTTGCTTTCAAAGATGAAAATCATGTTTCTCTGTCATGAGAGAGAGTCCTACAATAAATTTTGAAGCTGCATATGACATCAATAACACCATGCATGAAACATTTCTACAGCCCCATGACTCTATATTTTCTCCAAAAGAAAACGAATGGAAAATGATCATATGAGATACAGTACAAAAGAGGATAATGAGAACCACCTCATTGACTTCCTCTGAGGCTAACTACTTCACTTCCCAACAGCACCCAGCATTCAGCACCATCTCAGTGACAGCCTGGTTTTAACTGAATGTTAATGCCAAACAGCCCAGAAAGGCAGCATGACTGTGGCAGAACAAAGGAATCTGTTCCTAAATACTTCTGCATTTTTTCCATTTCCCTCCGGTACACCACTACCTTTCCTATTTCTCGCGGTTAGGTTAAAAACAACTCATCACACATAGAAAGAAATATACTGAAACCATATAAGAATTTGGCCTCAAATTCAGGCAGGGTGTGGGGAGGGATACTTTATTACTGTTTCCCTGTTTATTGCTGCAATCATCTTATTAAAAACAACTCTCCAAATACCAGGTACAGAAATTTCTGCGCTGGCCATTTTTCGGTCAAGGTCTGGCCATTATTTGGGAAGAGCATAAAAAAGTGGTTCACTCTCAGACACAAAAGGCTCCTCTTTCTTAGAGTTTACTCTGGCTAAACCTGTCTGCAGCCTTTGTAATACCTGCCTCAGTGGCACAGCATGAAGCAAAGCAAGACCTGTACACTATAGAGCAGTTTACGCAGCCATTTGGTAGGGTGCCAGATTAGGCATTACCCAGGGCCTGCACAGGTTTCTCCCCTCACATGGGGCTTTGGTCTTTGCTTGTTGCTGGCCTCTCCTGCTCAGATTCTTCAAACTCTTGGCTCTGGGATCATGAATCAGTGATAGGCATGCTCTTCCCAGCCCTCAAACAACTCTTCCAGCTGCAGACCCTGACAGAGGCCCATAGCAGAGCATCCTCTCTCTTGTCAGGTAAAAAGGGGGGAGGGGGGGATTAAGGGATCAGGTCCATCCTGTACCAACCACACTTACCTCCAAGAGCTTGTTTCATAACAAAATCCATGGTGATGACTTAGGGGTGCTGCCCACCTTCTCACATGCACAGAGACCAGGAATCCTTGGAGGGCAGCCTGCAAAGAGGCACAATCAAAAGAGGAACAGTGTCTCAGGAGGAGAAGAGGCTAAGGCCTGGTTTTTCAAATCTCTCTCCCCACAGCTTTTCTCCCCTCGTCTAAGTGCAGGCAAGCTTCCAAACCCCATCCCTGCAGACCCTCATTTTGCAGAACAAGGCAGCCCCTGGCAGCTGGGGAGCAGAGGTTCATGCCGGCAGGCGGGGAACGGGGGCGAGGAAGAGGAGGTTAGGGGGCAGGGTGGTTCCCCAAGGCAGGGTAGGTGGCCGGTGGTGAGCCCGGAGGAGCAGTGCGGTTCTCCTCCCGGCTGGTCTCCTGCAGGCGGGCAGGAAGGCGTTAAATCCTTGAACTTTCTCGTTTCTCTGCCTGCCTCTCGCGCTCAGTTTTCGGAGGGCCAGCCCCCGAGTGGCAGCTCCGCCGGGAACCGCCGAGGGGGCGTTTGAAGGTGAAGCGTTCCGCAAGTGTCCGGGAGGGCAAGCGGAGGAAGCTGGGCGACCCGGCTACCGATGCAGCCGGGGCAGCAATATGGAGAGCACGGATGCAGGGCAGGCTCCCCCATCCTAACCCCTCAGAAACCTTAGCCTGAAATCCCCCAGCGCAATGCCAGGGAGGGCTGCGCCTCCACAGGAAAAGCTGGGACGGCTCAAGGTTGAGAGCAGCCTGCCGCAGATGCAGCACAGCAGCCCCGCCACGCAGGCTGCTGCCTCCCTCTGCTGGCCCCTGCCGCGGCGAGCGGCGGGCGCGGCTCCGGGGCAGACTGCCGCTCCCTCGGCACCGGCTTCGGTAGCGGGTGAGAGATCCGCCGTGGGGCCTGCCAGCACCCGGGAGGACGTGGACTTCCCCCATGCCCACACCCTGCCTCTCCTCGCTGCCCTTCCGCACGCCGGCCGGCACGGAACGCCCCGCCCGCCCCGGCGCCGGTACCTCGCTCGGCGGGCGCTGAAGGGAGCTGTGCTGTGCTAAGCTGAGCTGTGCCGGCGGCTCCGCTCCGCTCCTAGGGGCTCCGGCCGGCGCCCGTGTGCCTGCGAGGTGTCGGGGAAGTTGCAGGCGCGGGGTGGAGGAGAAACAATGAGTCCAGACCTTCTCCCTACTTTTCCCCCGCGCCCCTCTTTTTATCACAGCATTTCCGGACCATCCCACCGACACGGTCCCTCCTTCCTCCTCCCCTCTTTGCGGGAGGTGGGCTCTCTCCCTCCCCCTACCTCCGGCTCCCCCGCCCCTTCCCTGCGTCGTCCTCGCCCCTCGAAGCTGGCCGCGGAGAAGGTACCCAGCGCTCCCCAACCCCTCTGAGGGGTGCATGTCCCCCACCCCATCCCCGGCTGCCTGCAGCAGCCAGGTGTCCTTGCGTTTTGCCGTGAGGGAAGGAGGGGAGGCTGTCAGCCCGCTGTTGCATTTTGCAATTGCTTCCTTGCATCTCCTGGGGAAGTCAGCGTGTGTGCCAGAGGGAAATCTCTGCAATTAGGGCTTCCTGCGAGAGGGGGTGGGTGGGAGAGAGATCTGCGTCCTCTGTTCTGGGTCCTTCCCGGAGATCCCCTTTCATTCCCTAGTTATTGAAAGGAGTTGGAGAGGCAAGGAAGAAGACAGGGAAGGAGCAGCACCTTCTCCTCCATCCTTCGCCTCGGGTTTCAGGATAGCCGACGAAGGATCGCCGGCTGTTCGGCTCGGTTCTTTCGCTATCCAGCGGTGTTTGCAGCATAGGAGGACGCTGTGTCGGGACATGGGAGGGCGAGGGTGGTTGGGAGGCGGGAGGGCAAGGAGAGGCGAAGGGGAAAAACCTCTCTCAGCGGTTGCCCGCTGAAGGGCGCGAGTGCAGCGATCCGTTGTCCAGTACGGGTTCGGGACTGCATCTGAAGGTGAGGCGGACGGGGCTGGTGCGGTGCAAGCTGTACGTGGCAAAGCAGAGCAATCCCCCTTTCACGGCACCAGCACCCACGTTCTGGGATGCCGGTAGCCAACTTGGGGCTGAGTGCGGAGGGGGACGAGCTCTGCTGCAGATCCGCCCTCCTGTCGCCTGCAGGAGAGGTGGGACAGCAGGCACCAAAGCAACCGATATGGGCCTAAAAAGGGGGGTGAGGAGGGGCGGGGCGCGGAATTGTGCTGGCAGAAGTGGAAGCGTGACGGTGGGGGAGTAGCGGGGCCTGCATCCTGAGGAGACCCTGGCACGGCCCCTTGGGTGGCCTCCTCTGAAGGTCAGACAGGGCGCCGGGGCCGCACCGGGCACCGCGGGGAAAGACATGCAGATCCGCAGGCACGACTGGCAAACCAATCCCTCTAGGGGCGGCGATGCCGGACGCCGGGGCTTCTCAGCCCGCAAGGCTCTCGGGTACCAGCTGCAGGTGCGGGACGGCATGCTTCTGCACTCCCACCTGGGTCTGCCTCGGTGCCTCAAGCCTGTCAGTGTTTAAGAGGCAATGATCATCTTGTCCAACTGCCTGATCAATGCAGATCAGCCTGCGTTGATCAGGCAGTTGGACTAGGTGATCACTGTAGGTCCCTTCCACTGAACAATTCTGCTCTATACAAAAAGGTCCCAGAAAGTCACTTTTTCAACAGACACTATTAGAATCGGCCTGAGAAGCTTGGCTAGGTAAGCATGTGCTGCACTTTTACAATTAAAATGCTTTCAAGCACAAGGATCAGAGAAGTATGAGCTAGTGGTTGAAACAGTTGCCTAATACCAGGTTTCTCCATCCTGCTTTGGGGATTCTGGACCATGCTAAGTCAAAGAACTCTTATAGCAGCCAATGGTCAGCACAGCCACGTGAAGCTCCTAAGAAATGTAATCTTTCCTATCCATAGGATCTTCACAAGCTTTGCAACAGCAAATGTCCTTCCTTGTGGGCAGAGAATAAATCCACAAGGGCTTTTGCAGGCCAGGCAAAACAATAGGTAGATCAAGAAGACCCTGAGGGGTCCTTGAGCTTCTCAGTGACCTGTTTAGAGCTGCTGGTCTGTTCCTTGAACCAGTCAGCTCTCCAAAGATCATGTACCCATGGTTCCATCTCCAAACTACTCTCATGTTTTCCAGTTTATAAAGCTGTCACACAAAATCAAGACACATGAGGCAGTGAAACATGGCTCCAGCATCCACTGCTTCAGACTTCCCTCTTCTTCAGGACAATAAAGGACACCATCCCCAAATCACAAACGCCACTGTTACACTCCTAGTCCCAGCTTCAGTGCCTCTCCCCTACCCCAAATGTCAGCTTCCATGCAGCTCCCACCAGATGGATGTACCTTCAAGATTAAAACTCGAGCTTGTGAGCCTGAATTGGGTACCTCTCTTCCAGTCTGGAAAGATCCCACCAGTATCCACCTCACTGCTCAGTATTCCAGCGCAGATGCAAAAAAGGACATGATCAAAAAGGGTTGGTACCTGGGACTCTGTGCATTTACTGATCTCTGTCTGAGAAGGTGGAATAAGCTAATAATCGTTTTTTGGCACATTTTCCATAGTAGGTCTCCAAAAAGACAAAAGAGTCTGTTTCCAGAAAAAAAACAAACAAACAAAAAACAAAAACAAAAAATACCACAAACACCAAATCCAAAACCTAAATGAGTCAAGTTGTTACATTCCAACATCTTTAAATGCAATGTTGGATTATTCAATTCCATGTGGTGTTTGTTAAACTGAAATCAATGCCATGTAGAAAATATACTAATAATGAAGTATGAAAGGTATGAAGGGTACAGAAAATACTTCAGCAGCTGCCCAAAATGAACCTACTTTGGTTTTAGTTTGGTTTTGTTTGTTGTTTATTTGTTTTGTTTTCTTTTGTTTTTCTGGGGGAAGGGTTTTTTGGGTTTTTTTTTTGCCACCTTATTATCAACTCTCACTGATGTGTAACTGCAGCACTGTTCAATCCAGAAGCAAGAAGCAGCTCCTGCAGGCAGGAGCTGGACAGGAAGATGATTAGCTTTTAATCAACACAGCTACTGAGACAGAGGAGTCAGACACTTGCTAAGAGTAGTTCGTGGACAGCAGTTGTAGTCTCTCCAGCGGTTTAGTTCACTGAACACAAACCTACTGTATATCTCTGTTTGCACGTCAGCTGCCAATTCTAGCAGTCAAAACATTTAAAAATTCAAGCATTTTTGTCTCTTCAAAAGTATTGCTTTGTTTATTATTGTTCTGCTCAATTTACAGCAGGCTTTGAGTAGGCTCTTCATTTTCCAAGCAAACAGAAAAAGATACATATATATATATATATATGTATATTCTATTAAAGAAGTGGGTGTTTTCCTTAAGACAAAACTGAAACCATTTGTGCTAGCTCTGAAGAAAAAGTCACTTCAGATTTTGTAAAACCTGAAAGAAACATGTATTGATTACTCTGTCTCCATGATACACAGACACAGGCATACCTCCTTGGAGGCTGCCATTTACAGTTTCTAGCTTCTAAGCTAATGGTTTCTTTGTTTTCTCCCTTTTCTACTTCCCTTGTCCCTGTAGCTCTATCCCCTTCTCTGTTTCCTATTCTTTGAACAAGCTCTTGCCTTGCCAGAGAGATTAAGAGTCCCACCTCAGCAGGACTCTAATTGCTGCAGATGGGCATGTTGGTGTAAAGATACTGTAGCTCTTATCTCCAAGATTTACTGCTCTACATTGTAAGGCTTCTTTGACAGGCCAAAGTTGTCTGCAAAGTTGAGAATACAGCTTTAAAACTCAGGTGATGAAATAATGATGTTTCTACTCAGCGCATATCAAGCTATTGTTATAAGGTTACTATTTCAAGTATTTTTTACAGGAATTTTTCCATCAGTATAGAAGGGTCATCCAAATCTGCATTCTATGTAAATGTGCCAGTTTATATAGAAGTTTAAAGGCAAAAAAGCTAAAGAAAATATTTTTACTTTCTTTTATTTGATGCTGTTGAGACATTCTGCTTTGATATGGCAAAAATGCTGCACTTTGGCAAAGACTAAATTATTATGCCTTGGCTCTTCTCTTTTAGCAATACATGTCTGTATAAAAACTAAACACATAATCATATCAGAGTACCTGTTTTTTCAGATTTTCCATGTCATGGAGGGATGGAAAGAGGTAATATTTTTCCCATCTGTTGCAATCTGAAGTGGAAGCATTATTCAAAGTGTCAAACATACTTTAGAAGAGAATTTCCATTTTCTCAGCTAGTTCTGTGCCTTGCCTTCTTTTATTACTCTTCTTCTTGGCAAAGAAATAAACATGGAAACAGCATACCCAGCTGAGACATTATTTTGGTATCAGATGAGGTGGCCTGTAGCTCTTTTCCTGTTTAAAAAGAGCAGTCCCAAGTTCTGAACTCAACTTCACCTCAGCAGGCATAATTTCCCAAACATAACAAGCTTTATTGTTTATTACTTGTCACTTTTTATTAGGCATGAAGTCAATGTGTGCTTATCTCTTTAGATACTTCAGATACTTGTATGGCAATTACTCCTAGATGTGATGCATGGTTTATTCTTAAGCTGTTTACATTCGGATGTGTCCAAAGAGACCATAATAGATGCAATCCAACAGCTCAGGAATCCTCATATCTTCCTATTTTAGCCTTAAACTTGCTGTCCACCTCCTCACTTTGATAAGAAACCTAAGCATGTGATGAAGTAATTTTCTAGGTAGAGAGTATTTGCTGAATCAGGATGAGGGGTATAGCAGTACACTGAAATAACAAGTCTATGTAATCCACAACATATAGACATTTCACCTTAGAATTACTATTTTTTACCCTCAGTGTAACTGTAAAAAGTAACTAAAATAAATAAATGTGTCCAGCCAACTTGTTCCCTGCCTTTACTGGAGTGGTATTTCTTGCACTGCTCAACCAGCACCTTCACAGGTATTGTGGGAACAAGGTTATATGGAGGTTTTAATATTGAAGATTCTGTCCTGTCAGGTTGCACAGTCAAACAAAGGGTCCACCATCCAATGAGGAAACCCCTCTAGAAGGGTGGCCACAGTCTTATTTAACAGGCTGTTCTTTCATCAGCTTCTCTCAAAGAGGTTCCAAGTACATCCACATGTTACAGATGAAACTTGAGGCTGTAAAAAGTTATTACTAATTTCTGCTTCCAGTTTCTAGAAGAAAAAACATATTTTCAACCACAAAAGAAAGTTTCCTTCACAAAATATTTATCTTAATCTTACAGTGGGTTGCTTTGATCACAGTCTAAAACCCTTTTTGTTTTTGTAAAGGGATTCCATGGGACAAAAGTTAAGAGTTTGATCTTTTTTTTTTTCCCTAGGAAATATTGCTAAAAATATAATGCTAGGACCCTTTTGTAAACTTCTGAGACCAGATGAGCTTTTAGAGAGGGAAGAAAGATAGGAACATAATGTTCTTCCTTTTAAAATAAATGTTTCCAGAGCAAAGACATTGACACTGTCAGTAACCCAGTTCTCATCAGACTTCAGGGAATGCAATAATAAGGGATGCAATAAATAAAAATGTCTTCTACCAGTTCAACAGTGAGAGGGGGGCTGAGAGGTACTTGGAGAGCAGTTCTGTCTTCTGACAGGGTATTTCAGCATTGCTTGGCTCTTACTAGAAATACCAACATTCAGGGGCTTAATAACTAAGCAACTTTTTCCTTATGGTTACCAAACTATGCAGAACTGTGATTGAGTTATTGCTTGATGGCACTACAATTTCATGTGAGCCTCATTTTAGGCTGATTACTCGCATTGCATGATTTTAAGCTACATCACTGCTTGAACTGATTTACAGTTTTGATTATTGCATCATGTGATTGCCTGGTTCACAAAAGCAATTATGCTCAAATAAAATCACTGCCAGAAGCTTGAAGGGCTGGACTCCTGCAGTGAGCAAACTGTGTCTTCCTATATGGGTTTTGATTGTTGCGGATTTTTTTCTTTACTCTTTTTATTTTTAAACCTTTTGCTTCTTAGGAAAGACGAGTGTGAAACAGTACATTGATTATTTGCCCTGGATTGATTGTGTGAGCTCATCTTTTACGGTGCATAAAACAGCATAGGTGAAGATGTAATTACTAAATAACAGAAAGATAATCTATCTCAGCTGTCAGCTGAAATCAGACGCATCTGACATTCTTGTCAGTGTGTTGGGAATGGGTGGTAGATAAAAGTGCCCACACATGGTAATGTTACCACCCCTTCTCACAGGAATGTCCAGTGATATTTTCATCTGTGCATTCCTGCACCCAGGTAAGAAGAGAGAATGCATAAAAGAAGAATTATCATGAATCCTCCAAACACGGGTTTCCCTTATCCCAAATTCCACTGAAAAAGTACTGGGTTTTTTTTTTATTTAAAAGGAGGAAATTCCAGGGACTTTTTTGGTGAAAAAATCTCATCACTGTGTGCACACTCAGTTTCCTATAGGAAAGATCTCCTTCTCTTCTTCCCTTGGCTTTTTTTTCAATACATCAGGAAAGGAGCTCATCTGATGCATCTTTTGTGGGGGTTTGTGTTTTGGTTTGGTTTTCTTGTTGTTGTCTGGGGGGTGTTGAAAAAAAAAAAAAAACCACAAAAAAAACCAAACACAAAAACACCAAAAAGAGGAATGTGTCATGTGGGGAAAGGCAGGTAGATGTAAGCCAGTTCCTCAGACCCAAACATTTATGTGAGAAATTGCCTCTTTTTTTTATTTTTTTTTTCCCCCCAAGCAAAAGTACCCAACTTGTCAAAGTTACTGAGGAGTCTGCCTTTTAGGGGCTTTGAAGGGAGGCTGGAGCACAAGAATTTGGCTTAAGAAAACTGAAGATGAATTTATGACTGAGGCCAAATGCGATGTTGCACACTTTGGCTGTGGTGGACAGATTTCTGCATTGTCACGTCAAAGGTTAAAACCAATCTTAGGACCACATCCTGACCCTAATTAGGGAAGGAGGCCACAGCAAGGAAAGGAGGGAATGAATTGCAGAATCCTTTTATGTTACTGATACGGAAATACATTAACCTATCTGCACTAGGAATCCTCAAGAAACTGCCTGTCTCCCACATCCAGGACTGCTCCATCATTTATCTGCTTTGCCAGCAGCATTTCAAACAGGATTCACAACTGCAGCAGCCAGGGAGTAGCAACACCAAAAAAATACCAGCAGAGAGGGGAACAGCGATTTGAAAAATATGTGCTACAAGCAGAGCTTCATTTAATGAATCCCCCTTTCAACTTGCCATCCATCTAAACAGTGGTGTGTGGCCTGTTCTCAGGATTTCTGGCACAGGTACAACTCTAAATGTTAGTCAGATAAAGCTACCTGATAATAGGTTTTCCAGCTAGATTGTTAGTCGTGCCTCTGTGGTGAGAACACACCAGGCACCCAGAGAGAAGAAACAGCAGTGCACTTACGTGTTACAGGAAAATGTCCCTGTTGAACTTGGGGGACCTTACTGCAAGACATACATTAAAGCATGCGCAGAAACCTGCTAAAATTTTCACAGTTAAAGTGAAAAAAGGAAACACATGCTAAGGGTGATGTTAAAGGAGAGAAGGCCTGTCCATACTTCCAAGAAAATTCTGTTCTTGGACTCCTGATTCCTGAACTGGGTTCCAGGCTGCCAGTATTGGTGTACTGGTTTTGGCTGGGAAAGACTTAATTTTCCTCATAGCAGCTTGTATGGTGCCATGTTTTGGATGTGTGATCAAAACTGTGCTGATATTCTTGATATGTTGATAGGGGTGTTTTAGTTATTTCTGAACAGTGCTTACACAGTCTCAAGACCTTCACTCTTTCTCACAATACATCGCATCAAGCTTGCTGGGGATGCACAAGAAGTTGGGAGGGTACACAGCTGGAACAGCTGACTCCAACTGATTAGAGGGACTACTGCATGACATCACACTCAGCAGTAAAAACTGGGGGAAAGATGGAGGAAGGTGGGGATGTTTGGAGTTACGCTGCTTGTCACCCCAAGTAACTGTTACATGTGATGGAGCCCTGCTTTCCTGAAGATGTCTGAATACATGCCTGCTGATAGGAACTAGTGAGTGAATTCCTTATTTCACTTTTCTTGTGCACACAGCTTTTGCTTTACCAGTTAGAATGTCTTTATCTCAAGCCACAAATTTTCTCACATTTATTCTTCATGTTCTCTTCCACATCCCACTTATGGTGTAGTAAGCAAATGGTTATGTGGGGGTCAGCTGCTTGCAAGGGCTAACCAACTACAACTGGTCTTGTCAATGTGGGAAAATCATCTAACCTTGATGTTGTGAGTTCCATGACTGACCCTGTTGCTTACACAACATGCAGTGCGATTTTTTTGTAGGCTATGTATCACCTGCCTGCATGGGAGAAGATTTACGTTGGAGTTTTGTTGCAGGATCAGGGTCAATTCATGCCCGCATCTGCAAAATAATGTGCCGTTGCATATCCTCCCCTTAACTTTCTTCTGTTCCTGTAGAAAACTCCTGTGTAGTAAAAGGAAAGCTGTAGTGTGTCACATGACAAAGATCACATAGCTCCTGAACACAGTTGGCCACAAGTGAACTATGGTATTTTTTGCCCTGTACCAAGTGCTGCAGTCATGAGAGAAGAGTATTACTTTATCACTCTTGCTGAGTTGATCTCCATCCACTTCTGAGTTGTTAAACACTGATGAAAACAAGAAAGGGCAGCATGAGGCTCTCCCCCTTTACCTTGATATACAGTCAGCTTGCTACTTACAAGAGTTGGTGTTGCTCAAGCCACCCATGTGCTAGTGCCCATGGAATTCAAGAACCCTCTTACCAGCAGCACAATCACCTGGTGTATCATCTGCTTTCTCCTAGTTTTGCATCCTCTGAAAACTTGCTGAGAATTCACTTAGCCCCTTATTCCCAGTCAGTATTGAAGATATTACAGCATTAGCCTCAGTATCACATTTGCAAATACTAAAAGATAAATCATCTCATAGCCATCAGGACAACTGAGTTGTCCTAGGCCTGCCATTCCCATCCTTGGTCACACCCACCTAGGACCTTGCCGAGATGTAGCGGTACAGGCATATGACACTGGCTATGCACACAGCTCGCAGGGATGTCACTAAACTTTGCTGGTACCTCTTGTCTTTCTTGCTGAATCCTGTGTTTAGGACAATGCACTGCTTTTGCAGAGGTGCTCAAGTGAGTCCTTATTAATGACCACATAGAAAAAAGCTTCTTCCCATGTACCATGATAATATAGATCTGCTGCTGCTATTTAAATACTCCTTACTCATCCATTCAACAGTCAGATCAAATATTGCCATTTACTCTGACACACCAAGAAAAGACAGAATAACCAGAAACACTGACAGGTTTAAGAACTTTGCTAGTAGTCTCTCCTCCTGACACACAAAACTTTTAAAGTGCTTGTACTGAGACAAAATGCCAGAAGAGATTTTTTGGGGGAAGAGACAGTCTTGCCAACTTACTGTTTCTTTCTCAAAGCCTCTCTTCCTTGCATAATATTAATTAGAAGACTGAGAGATGTGGTGTCTCTGTACACTTCTACTCTTAACATGGCAGTGGGAAGCATGAGACCCATACTTGGTTCAGCAAGGCCAAAGAGAAATGAGACTATATACTTACAAAATGATCCTGAGTAGAGCAACGACTTCAGATGGGAGCAGAACTAAAATTCCCTTGGTTTCTAACAGTCTTTAAACTTCACTAGATCCTGTTTGATTTGCCCTTTCTTGAAATACTGTCTCCTCTGCATTCATAGCTACCACTCCCATCAACTCCGTTCTGATAAAAAACTTGAAGCAAGTCAAGTACTGAGATTACATTTTCCCCTTCAAGGATTATACAGGGAAGGTGACAATTTCTTCTGGCTTCACACAGACAAACAAGTATCATAAAGATCATAACACAGCTGCCCAGATGGGGTCACCTAAGAACATGTCTAGGAAAGCATATTCCAGTCAGTTAATTTTGTATTTATTTTATCTGGAGGACAGGCAAAGGAAGAAGGCCAGTTTCTGGTAGTTTTTTGGTACTGCACTTCCAAGGAATTTCTGTACGTGTTATTCTGTTGGGAAGCCTTAGTATGCAATTAACTATAGTTAAAAAGGATTATTTTAATGAAAGTCTCACCTTTTACAAAACAAAGAGTGTTTGAAAACATTTTCACTCTTTAAAATCTTGTTAAATCTAAAAGGAATCATTTATTATAAGACTAGAACACTTAGAGAATAAATATAGGAAGCTTTGATCACTGCCAGATTACTCAGGGTTTTGTAGAGATGACCTTTGCCATCAGTTTTGTTTCCCAGAGCTTATATTAAAGCAAGGTTTTTGTAGCTGTGAATTTAAAAGCTAATTAAAACAAAATTACTTGAAGAAGTGAAGACATCTGGCTTTACCAAACAAAATGACAAGTAAGGTTTTAACGTAGCAGAGAAGAGCTGTCCCATGACTCATCTCCAATTGCTTTACAATTTTTTTTATTTTTAAGACTAGCAGTTACCAGTATTCTCTGTAGATTTATCTTGACAAACCTCCTCCCTAGGGTAATTACCATGATGTTCAGCTACAGACCTTTCTCCATTTAGCTTGTATCCAGGCAGTTTGCTCTCTCACCCAGTGGTCCCTCCCCAGCCAAGAAGGAGAATAAAAAAGAGAAGATACTCCCCATGGGTTGAAATATAAACAAATTTAATGAAATCACCTAATCCAAGAACCCACATAAAGCACATAAACTTATATTCAACCTGGTCCTCAGGAGTAGCAGAGGGAGCTGTAAAGAGAGGCACTACCAGAAAACAAAACCCTCCAACCTAACCACACCTTCCACTTTTATAACGAGCATGACCTAAGTGGCCATTGGCCACACCTGTTGGTCAGCTTGGGTCAGCTGCGTTCACTTAAGCTCCCAGATGACTGGGGCTACTAATGGCCTGTTCTCCATGGCTGGCCTGTGATTCTGTTCCTGTGAATCCAGGACAATACCATAAGGGTATGCAGAAAGTGAGTATCATATCCTTTCATATCATATCGGGTCAAAGGAACTATAAAAAAGAACAGGGACAGTAGCCTGACTGACAAATTATAAAGGATGTCATGGAAATAAGGCCAAACCTGGTCAGTCATACTAATTGGCAAGGATATGCAGAGTGTGAGAATTTTTATTTCCTCAGTTGTGACAATAAGGGAGACAATGTGAGTTATGAAATCTGGGCACTTAGTACTACTGAACACAAGAACCAGAAACAAATGTGGTCAGTCACACCACGTGATGGGCCATTGAGAAACCATAGGCAAACTCAGAACTTTGCAAGGGATAAGGATGCGAACCTGGGGTCCCAGGATATTTAAGGGGGTCAGTGAGGCTGTGCCAGCCTACGAAATCAAGTGCAGGGGAGTGGGGGCAGGAGGACCACAGAGGTGGGCAGGGGTACAAAAGGGGCTGGGTGGCTGCCAGCTGTGGCCTGTTCACTTGTTGGGCTGAGCCTGCACTGATCACTACAGCCTGTCCTGTCCACTCTTAACCACAGCCTGGCCATCTCCCTGCCTGTCACACCAGTGCTGCAGGGACTTAGTGCCAGCAGCAGGGGACCAGTGTGACAGGAATGGGTGCCAGCTGCTGGGGTCAGCTAGGCTGTGGGTGCCCCTGGTCTCTGGTGGTGGCTGCTGGTCTCAGTGCCAACTGAGTGGATAGTGAAGCTTCCAGCAGCTTCTCACAGAAGCCACCCCTGTAGCCCCCTGCTACCAAAACCTCATCATGCAAACCCAACACAGCTGACAATCTTCAAGCTGCACCAGCTGGTGAGCAGGGGAGATTCAGGGTTCAGGGTCCCTGCCAGTGTTTTGGGGGGGCCTGCAAGTGTGGGGTGCCAGTGGGACAAGTGTGTGAGTGCTGTGTGGCTGCTGTGAGCACCAAGCTGGACCAGCCACCAAGTCAGGGACCCATGGGGCAGGTAAGGGGGCCTGATACCAGAGCAGGGGTGTGGAGTGGGCAGAGGGGCTATGGTGGTACTTGGAATATCCATGAACGTGCGTGCGTGTGCTTGTGGCCCTGGAGAGTGCCAGCTATGTGCTGCACTAGTGACCTTCTGTCTCTGCCAGCCCACGAGGAAGAGGGGACTTGGCTGTTGGTGTTTGTGTTTATCTGAGTCCTGTCTGTGGGGGCTGTTGAAGGTGGTGCCTGCTCTGTGGCAGCGCGTGTGACTGACTGTGCCAGTGTCCTCTGAGCATGTCTGTGTCTATGTGGGCATCTGTGTGTGTGTGTCTATGTCTCAAGTATGTGTGTTCAGCTTCACTAGTGATTGAACCTGCACACAGGCAAGCAGCAGCTGTGTCCCTCAACCTGGGCAGAGACCCCAGGTCCCCAGACATCGGGCTTGTCTCCAGCAAGGCTTTGGGCAGGAAGGGTCCTGTGCCAGAGCAGCAGGAAGAGGTAGCCACTCATGATATCCCTTAATATCTGGCAGAGTCAGCAGAATCATCCTTAACATCCCTTAACACATACTAGAAATGAAACCGTATTATCGATTTTATCTTTATACTTAATATTACTTAACATTACTTAGCAGCTTTGTGTCAGGAAGCAACAAGAAGGCTTTTCAAAGGAAAGTGAGCTGGGAACAGAGCACAATTACAAGCCAAGCATGAGCAGGTACTGCACCAACAAGGAGCGAGGAAGCAGAGCAGCAAGTCCAGGTCAGGATCAGGGGCAAGAGACATTGGTGAAGGTCATATATAGTCTACTTATCAACTGGCATTTCTGTAGTGATGGGGCAGATCTGAGTTCACATCAGGAAGCCAAACTGTTCAGTCTGTGTCAGGGTCAGGACTGAAGAAGTATGAGACCAGGCTCAAGTGTGACTACTGCACAGTAGTGATGTAGGGGGTAGGCAAGGGACTGTAGTAAAGCTTCAGCTTCAAAGTAGTTCCCAAGGGAAACAGGGGCATGCTGGCCCTTGTTTCTAGCTTTCCTCACAAGAGCTCTTATAAGTGAAGGGGATGACCTTGGACTCAGTCAGCTACACTCTTTAACTTGCCCAGCTAAAGGAAAGGGGATGAGCTCACATTGTGTTGGGTCACTCAGGCTTAGCCAGGCTTTGCAGTCTTAAAATGTGCTGGTGTGCTTTATTGAATATTGTCAGACAAAGCTTGACAGAAAGAGGAGAGGAGACTCTTCACACCTTGGAGACAAGGCTCACAAGGGCTCTGAACACTTTCTTCCTTGCAATTTCAAAGCTGCCTCTGCCACAATCATTTGTGAACTGAAAGATCAGACCTAGTTTTGAGCCAGGCAAAAAAATGGAGAACTGGCTTTGTCTTACATTAAAAATCACATGTTGTGGTGCATTTACCTTTGCATTTACCCATTGATCCAGACACTGATCTTTGAAGTATGTCCATCCTTGCTCACCAGCACTTTTCTGACACACCAGCATGTTGCTAGTGGTATGAAAGCATTTAATAAGTGCTCAAGGATTATAGTATTTGGCTAGTTCCTTAGAGCAAGACATAGGGAGAAACCATGTCTCCAATCCCTACACCAAAAAATAAAGAAGGTAAGGCATAAAAGTAACATTACAAGGCTAGCCATATGGCTAGTAGGAGAGAGAAGAGTTAATTTGCTTTTTTTAATGAGTTGACTGCCTGTATGAGCTGATTTTTGAAATATTTACAGGTCCCCTCTCAGTTACAGGACAGGCCTGGCTACCTCTAGAGTACTTGTCTTTGTCTTTGCCCCCTTTGCCTACAAAGGACATCAAAACTCCTAGGTCAGAAGATGAAAATTATTATAGATGTGCCATAGACAACCCACAGCTCTCCAGATCAGCCCTTCAGTCCCAGTAGGGCCTCTTCCAGCTCAAAAAATACCTTAAAGACATGAGGCAAAGCAAAGAGACTAGGTGTATCAAAGCACATTCTTTTTCCCATCTCCATTGTCTCCAGCTATGGATTGTAGATTAGTCAAGATTCTCCAAGGAATGCAGCTCTGAAAACTATACCAGCTTTTTATCTTTCACTCCGTCTAAGCAACATCTTCAGTGTGGGAAAGAAACCACCGCATTCTAAAGACAGGCTGGATGCAAAGAAGATCTTAGGTAAACTAGTAAACTCTGTATTCACAAGAGAAAATTCTGAAAATTCCAAAGCAGTACAAAAGGTAAAAGGGAAGTCCCAGTTGCTGGTCAGCACCTGGATGGTGCTGAAACAACAAGGTGTAGAGCAGCTCAATTAATTGTTGGTTAGCTACCAGCTCAGAAATCTCCTTATTAAGAAAGCTTTCTGGGCAGTGCTAAATGAGGTTGCAGGAGACAGATTAAGCACAGCAATGCTGCTGCAGAACTTCAGAGACTCACAGAATCACCGAGGCTGGAAAAGACCTTTAAGATCATCAAGTCCAGCCTATGACCTAACACCACCACATCGGGTAGACCATGGCACTTGCTGACCTTCATCTCTTCCTCCAGCTGGTGATGAAAACAGATATGATCAGATACAGCCTATACCTCAGAGGGGCTGCAGTTAGTCAGTTCTCATTTGTGTGGGGAATTCACATTAATCAGGAATAATGATATTGTTTCTCTTCTAAGACTGACAGGAGCAAGACACGACATGCTAAAGGATGGTCCAGGGCTTCATCTGGCCTTGCTAAATCAATCTAGACAGGTAAGGCACAAACATGTTTTGCAATCTTTTCTTTCTGAAGAAGTGCCCAACTGAGCCCTGCTCCATACCTTTTGTATAGCACTACCCACAAACAAACTTAACTTTTACAGACAAATATATCTGTAGTTTTGAAATATCCAACAGCCTGGAGGGCATAAACATGTAACAACAAGAGAAGAAACAGTTTTCATATGTGTACAATAGTTCCCACTGCAGCTCAGCACCTTGATTAACAAGCCTTCCAAATGTCGCCTTGAAGATCTTAACTTCTGCATGTTATCATTAGAAAATAAGCACTTCCCACCGTTCTTAGACCCAGAAAAGGGAGTGCATATGTTGGTATCTGCAGTGTTCCTTTCTTTGCAGCAATGGGACTCCATTCAGCTACAAAGAAACATCTGAGTGCTCAACTCTAACTCAGTGAGAGAGCTGTGGGAGGAAGCCACCATACTGCACAGCATCAGAAAGGATGAAGAAGGGATGAGACAGACCATGTATAAGACACTGCAGCTTCAAGAGCCTGAATCTTCATCTGTAGCAGAGGGGCTGGAAGAGCCTGTGTCTATGAAGTAAAAGGGAAAACTCCTTAATCAGGCTAGAAGCTGGAGACTATTCACATTAGGAGGAAGGTCCTGCCCACCTAAAGACTTGCAGCTACAGAAAACATTCACTGTCATCATTGCTGATGAGCAGCTGGGAGTACTGCCAAATGGATCTTCTCTTACAGTTGTGTCTGAGCCACTCAGAACCACTAGAAATAAGCCGTGAATGATGGTGGTAGGGTTAGCAGGTGATGAAGACCTCCAACCTCATCTGCCATCAAGGAAGGCTTGCTTCCTGCTGGACTCTCAAATTCATGACAATGTGTAGACTACGAAGACTCATCCAGCCTGTGTACTGGTCTGCTATGTAGACACTGCTGGAGCTGACCCAGAAAGTGACTACAGGACCCTGGGGGCAAAAATCAAGGGCATGGGAAGCCTCTCCTCAGTCCTGCTGATGAGGAACAAGCACAAGAACTATTACACATCTTGTGGTGTTTGGACCACTAGCACTGACTGGTTCATGACCCTTATAGTATATGTTATTTTATACTATCTGTATTCAGTACCATATATTGTTTGTTCATGTTTTAATGCACACAATATAGAAAAAGCTATTTTATATATTCAGACTGTAATATACTGTATGAAATATATATGTGTCATATCCCCTAAGGAACAAATTAATAGTGCATTTTTAATATACATACATGCTAACTATATTTTTCATTCTTGAGCAGGGCTTGCTCAGCACAGCTGGATCACTCTAAAAGCCATCATGACCAGTTTGTCTTTGAAGCTTTCCATTTTCACATATGAACTAGCTGACAGCCTGCTGAGACTAAAGTTGATTTGCATGTACTTTAAGGATATTAAAGAGTGAAAACACCTAAAATATTTAGTTGAAGTAGGTACCATCTACTTTAAATGTGTATTGGTGGCAGCCTACATTAATTTAAATTGAACAAGAATCACAGAATCACCGAATCACCAAGGCTGAAAAAGACCTTTAAGATCATCAAGTCCAGCCTATGACCAACACCACCACACCATCTAGACCATGGCACTAAGTGCCACATCCAGCCTTGCCTTGAACACATCCAGGGACGGTGCCTCCACCACTTCCCTGGGAAGTCTATTCCAATGTCTAATCACCCTCTCCGTGAGGAAGTATTTCCTAATATCCAACCTAAACCTCCCTTGGAGCAACTTCAGGCTATGCCCTCTTGTCCTGTCACTGGTTGCCTGGGAGAAGAGCCCAGCCCCCACCTGACTACAACCTCCTTTCAGGTAGTTGAAGAGAGTGATGAGGTCCCCCCTGAGTCTCCTCTTCTCCAGGCTAAAAAACCCCAACATCCTCAACCTCTCCCTGTAAGACTTTCCCTCTAGTCCTTTCACCAGCCTTGTTGCTCTCCTCTGGACCCGCTCCAGCACCTCAATGTCCTTCTTGAAGTGAGGGGCCCAGAACTGTACACAGTACTCAAGGTGAGGCCTCACCAGTGCTGTGTACAGGGGCAGAATTACATCCCTACTCCTGCTGGCCACACTATTCCTGATACAAGCCAGGATGCCATTGGCCTTCTGGGCCACCTGGGCAACACTGCTGGCTCATGTTCAAGAAAGAAAGGACAAACTTAAATATTGGCTATGATACACTCAAGCACAAAAAGTTTAAGTTCTAACCACAGCAAGCCATCATACAAGAGCACAAACTAAAGGAAGGAAATGTATAAATAACATAATGACTCTGAAGACATCTGTATGCCATTGAATATTACACAGACTTAAGCTTAGGCAATCCAAATGCAGTACAGTTTCATTTTAGCCATTTCTAAGATACATGTTTCATGCAAAACATTCTTCCACTCAAATTAGGGTAAAATAAAAAGTTCCGATAAAGGAGAAACAAAATCCAAGTCTGTATTTTTCTTTGAAAAATCATTCAAAATGTTTTGACTAATTTAATGACAAATTCTATAATAGGATCTCAGTTGCCCTGTAATCAGGCTTTCAAATGAACTAGAAGTGTTAATTGTGCCAAACCAAGCTCAGACATCAGAGAGAGGAAAACGTAAAAGAATCAGACAAGGGTTACACAATACCTAAATGTCATGGGTTTTGACAGTTCTAAAATATTAGCTATTACACTTTCAAAGCAGTAACAAGATAATAAAATTTTTGTATATATTTTCAAAGTTAACAGACTTTTAGGTAAAGCTGGCTTAAAAATAGTGTGTTAGGATGGCTCTAAATGTGGAGATTCTAAGCTATCTGTCCTGGTTTGAGCCAAGGTGAAGCTTATTTTCCTTTTACTGATTTTTTTTTTTTCCTTCAGTAAGCTCTCTTTTAACTAGCAACAAGTGTTTCCAGCTAGAGGACTGATAACACTGGAATGTTTATGTTTCTGCTGAGATGCGAAGGTCAGTTTGTTCTACTCAGTGAATCTGCCACTGCAGATGCTACCGGGGCAGGAGAATTGTATCTGTGATCCCCCCCATGGGGAGCTGGACTAGATAGACAGACAGCAGAACTGACCAAAGGTATTCCATTCCATATATCTATGTAAGCTCCAAGGAAGGTCAGAGATCACAGAAGATAACTTCCTTCCTGCTTCTTCTTCCCTTCCATCCATGGCCAGTGTCTGGGGAGGACTCCATCCATCCATCACCATCGACCCCAGGCTCAGCCCTGACCCTCATAACTCTCCTCACAGCCCTGTCTGCTCTGCTGTTATCTCAGACAGTGGTCTGAGACATTTCGGGACTGCTCACAGCTCAGGAGAGTGCCGGGGGAGCTGCTGGGGGTGGGGGGAGGCAAGAGGCTTTTGCACCTTCCTGAACATACTTGTATATAATTGTTCATACAATTAAAGCTATCTAATTTAGTTTTCAATCCAATTAATTCAATCAATTAAGTCTCTCTCCTAATTCTCTCTCTCCTTCCTTACCTGGGTGGGAGGGGGAGGGGATTGAGAGCATTGTTTGTTTCTGGTTTATTTTTTGATTCTGAGTCAAACCTTGACACTGTCAAATTTAATCTTAACTTAAAAAAACCCGAAGTTTTCATTCCAGATAATGGATTGTGTGTGAAGCAGAAATAGGGTGCAAGGAAACTTAAACAATTCCAAGCTAAGGTTCAGGAAGTGCAGAAAGTTTACCTAGTTAATTTTGCTTGATATAAGTGAGATCGTTCCTAAGCCAGCCTTGTCGACATATTTTCATCTTATGAGTCAAAAGGGTCTTCAGCTAAATGGTGACCACACAGACTTGTTGGAAATCTGGAGCCTTCAGCTGCAGCTGAGGTGTTCAGTTTCGCTGTGGGAACCATTAGTAGAGACATCTAGGCACTAAGCAGAGTATGAGGACTCCAGATGTGCAAACATCATAAAATCTCTGGCAGGGTGGTTAACAAGTCATGAGCGCATATGCACCAAGGGAAAGTAATTGTGCCTCATCTATACATTCTGAGACAGAGCACAAATTTGCTGGATCAAGTATTTACTGGAGTTCACTCATTCAGGTCTTCCCAAATATTAAAAAAAAAAAAAAAAAAAAAGTGCTTTATAATAGGAAAGCTGATAAGGTCTTAATTAGAACAGAAGGGTCAAGCACTGCAGCTAAAAATTCTATCTCTACTCCATTTCAAAGACAGGAGGAGATGCAGCTTTACCTGTTGCAAAAATACCTGTATTTGCTGTTAGTGCCAGAGTACTTCCTTATGGTAACCACTGCAAAACAGCACCTACATTATCTGCATAACCTGTGATACAGCCAGTCACTGTCTCTGCAATAGTTTATTGCATTCATTTTCTATGACCTTTACAGGCTGTATTTTCCATGACCTTTACAGGCTGAATTTTCCTTTTTTTTTTTTTTCTGCAAAAGCAGAGGAACACTTTGTTCCTCTGGTCTTGGAGAGAATTGAAAGGAAAAAAAAAATAGTGTGGGCTGTTTCTGTAATGTGGGGGCTCCGGGGTCTGCATATAGTGTTACAGGGCAGTAGTCACCCCTCAAAAGCTTCCTGTTAAAATGGGGTAGATTGGCAACAAAAGTTGAAATCCAGGCTACAGAAGAGCTCCACAAAATCCTTTCCTCCAACCTGATTCTTATTTCAAGAAGGTTTCTTTGCATTTTGCTTATGGCACTGCTTATTTTACACAAATATGTGTCCCAGCCACGTTATGAGACTCCTAAAACTGACCTGGATACTTGCCTTCACAGAACAACAGCAGAGAAACTATCACCACACCATAAAGACCATCTGACACTAGGACAACATCTACAGAGGGCAGGCTTCCACACCTGACTTTTTACCAAGAGGAGTCAGTGCTGCTTCCAGGGAGAAAGGAAAACTCATGGTCCTGATCCAGTCCTGGTCCATTGCATTGGATCTTTAAGTAACTGCCTTAGTTCTTGCAATGAAGCTGCCTCCTCTTTAGAGATCTTTAATATCATATTACTTCATCTTCCTTTTTAGACTACCTAGCACAGTTCAATGCATCTCTACAAGGTGTAACAACCAGGCTCATTAAAGCTCTGTGGCATTTCTGGACTCCAGCCCCACTTACCCCCCTCCCATTCCCCAATAGCAGTGACCCAGCTGTCCCTAGGTTCAGAATAACAAAAGGTCCATCCATTTGCAGTTCTCCTCTGGGTTTAATGTCCACTGTGTTCCTCTGCCCATTGTAATGTGTGCTTGTTTAGTCACTACAAATAGGAAGTTAGATTTTTTGTACAAAACAAGACCCTCTAAACAATTCTGTTGCTTGGGAACCCTTTGCAGTCTGCAGCTTGAGTTATTGTTCTTTTTTCCAAGACCAGGCAGTATTTGATAGGCTTAATACCACCAGGGGAGAAAGTGTGAACAGAATCAGACCCACATGCTGTGGGGGACGGCCCCTACATTCATTAAAGATATGCCCCACATAAACCATATATATGATTCTCATGGCAATAAGGGTTAGAGGCAGAAAAGGGTTAAAAGGCGGACCTGGTTGAGGACTGACTGAAAAAGAGAAAAAAGAAAAAAAAAACCGGCATACCAGTCTCTGAGAGACTTTCCGGCGCCTCAGCGCCAGGGACCAATGGCAGGGCGGATTGAAAAGTGACAGACCAATCAGAAGCCAGACCCCGCCTGGCATTTTTCCAATAAAGGCGACCGCCTCCACAGCCTCGGAGCAGTTGGAAGCCCGGGGTCGCCAGAAGAAGAAGAAAGGGGGAGAAGAAACCGCCGCTCCGGTAGCCGCTTCGCCGCCGCTCCGGTAGCCGCTTCGCCGCCGCTCCGGTAGCCGCTTCGCCGCCGCTCCGGTAGCCGCATCCCGCCGCTCCGGTAGCCGCGTCCAGCGCCTGCAGCCGCGTCCCGCCAGCCGCGCGCCGCTTCGCTCCGCCCCCCCGCCGCCGTCTCCAGCCAGCACGCCGACCGCTCACCACACTGTGGGGGATCGAGCCCGGGCTAAAAGCCTTTTTTAAAGGCTCTTGGAGCTGAGGCTTTGGTGCTCTCCCCCTGAAGATCTACAAGAAAGAGCTGGCACAAGAGCCAGGGCTGGTCCCTGACTCCGCCGGGATACGAGGCCGTAAGATAATTACCTAAAGACCGCCTTTCCCGTCTGCTCTTCCCTTGTTCTAAATTACCCTGGGAGGTGGGAGGTGGGAGGAGGGGAGTTGGGAAACTCTCTGATCTTTTTATCCTTTCCTTTACCTCCCCTGATTCGGTGCGGGTGCCCCTCCCATACATTTTATAGCTGATAAGTGGTTGCTAATTCTTGCATTAGTCACATTGTGCCTTCTGAATTAATTGTAAAGTAAAACAAGCACATAGTTTAAACTTCCCGAGTGTGGAGTTTTCTGTTTCTATAGCAAATATCCATTAAAATAGCTGTAGTGGCGGGGGTGCACCGGAGGTATCAGCACGGGACTAACCGCTCGAGTCCCCTGAACGTTGTGATTTTGGGCTTTAATCACAGCCGGGTGTGTGAGGGCAAGACCTTTGCATATACTCCGCCCATACATAGCACCACCCATATACACTTACATACAAGAGCCTGGATCACTACATTTATATTATTGGTGTCAGGATTTGAATCTTTTGTCGGATCTTGACACATGCCCATATTTTTAATGTCATGACTATTCAGCTTCCAAAATTCTCCCACAAGGAAAAGTCAGATCAAAGACAGGCAAAAAACTTGGATCCCAGACAGCCCTTCAGAGCTGTTCCGGTTCTTTCTCAAAAACAGCTCATAGCTTCAATATGTCTAAAATCTGCCATGAATTCAAATAATTCACAAACTCCTCAAAAGCTCACTCCTCCTGCTCAGAGCCAATTCCTGTCAGAGGTTATGGGAATATGAGGGAGAAATTGTGAGCCCGAATGAGCCATGAATATAGTAGTGGTGACCATGTGAGCTGAAATGCTTATAATAGGTTGCTTGTAGAAATTGTCTTTGATTGATAAAGCCCTTGGAATACCCCAGTTTATTTTAATCCAGAAATGTTTATATATTATAGTTTTGGTGATGATCTCATCCCAGGTGAAACATGGAAATAAATGAGATCTGGCCTACATCTTGAATTTTATTTCAAATATTGATCAAAGTGTATGGTATCAAGTAATATTAACTTAGTAATACAGTCTGCTCTTGCTTAAAACTGATTTTGTCTGCAGATACAAAAGCAAAACATGAACAACCCTGTGAGACTTCTTTGAGTTGTTTTCACTCACAAACCCTTTCATTAGCTGGTTTCTTCATATTTTCCTCTACCTTCTTGTTGGCCTTGTCCTGGTTTGAGCCAGCATGAAGCTAATTTTCCTTTTACTGATTTTTTTCCTTCAGTAAGCTCTCTTTTAACTAGCAACAAGTGCTCCAGATAATGGACTGATAACACTGGAATGTTTGTCACTGCTGAGACTCCAAGGTCACTTCTTAGCTCTGCTGCTACAGAGGCTACCGGGGCAGCAGAATTGTATCTGTGACCCCCCCACGGGGAGCTGGACTAGACAGACAGCAGAACTGACCAAAGGTATTCCATTCCATATATCTATGTAAGATCCAAGGAAGGTCAGAGATCACAGAAGACAACTTCCTTCCTGCTTCTTCTTCCCTTCTCTTCCATCCATGGCCAGTGGCCAGGGAGGACTCCATCCATCACTGTCGACCCCAGGCTCAGTCATTAGTGACCTCATAACTCTCCCCACAGCCCTGTCTGCTCTGCTGTTATCTCAGACAGCAGTCCAAGACATTTTGGGACTGCTCACAGCTAAGGAGAGTGCTGGGGGAACTGCTGGGGGTGGGGGGAGGTAAGAGGCTTTGGCACCTTCCTGAACATACTTGTATATATTTGTACATATAATTAAAGCTGTCTAGTTTAGTTTTCAATCCAGCTAAGTCTCTGTCCTTGTTGTCTCTCTCCTTCCCTTCCTGGGGGAGGGGGAGGGGATTGAGAACATTGTTGTCTCTGGTTTAACTGCCGATCGTGAGTCAAACCATGACAGTCCTTCTGAACCAATCAACAGGAAAACCAAGCATATGTATTTATTCTTCCATGAGACGGAGAACTGCCAAATAGATGGGGAGTCAAGATTGGCAGAAAGTTAAGGTGTCTCGAAGATAGACATTGATAATCATTGAAATGACAGAATTATCCCATAGTACCCAGCTAAGAACAGTTCTTCAGAAAGTCAAGCTATCTCCTCTGCTTTCCATCTGGCAGCTGCAAACTCTTCTAAATCTGACTGGAAGTACCAACAGAAAATTTTATAACACATGCTGATAATAATTAGGAAGTACATTCACTGAAAAAATCTTTGGAAAAGGGTTTTGCCAAGCACAGCAATGCTGGAAAGCTAGAATTTTTATTTCCTCTTGTGGCACACGAACCTTAGCTGAATGCCAGACCTCCACCCAGCCACTTTCATACTCTGTCTTCTGTGAAGGACCAGCCCTCAGGAACCATACTTGCTGGAATTGGTGTCGAAACCCCATTGTTACCCCTAAACAGAGTCTTGTTTTCATCCCAAAAGGCCTGCCTGAGAGGATGGAGACAACAATGATGGCCTGCGTATGGCCTGTGGGCTGTGTGTATAAGATTGAGATAAGGATCGAGGGGCAGAGGTGGGGAAGTCCACTTCAGCTGCTCAGGCTTATGACTCAAACAGGCTTGCTCAACCTTGCAAGACAAGGAAACTAGGCCTATAAAACAGGGGGCTGCAATGATGGGCTTTGGGAGCCTCACTGACACCAGCTCTCCCCCACTGGCTGGCCCAATGCTGGATTCAGGACTGGTGATTGTCTATTACCTATCTCTCTAAACTTCTCCTACTCTGTCTTCCTTCCTAACATCATTAAGCAACGCAAGGCCTAACCACGATTTTTTTCTCAGGTTGTGCAGCTTAAACATACATGTATTGTACTCTTGTGATCTAATTGTCAGCCTTTCTGATTGTGCAGCCTAAGATAATATTGAAGTATCCGTATTCCTTCTATAGTTCTAATTAAACCTAATACACAAATACAGACCTTGAGTGTCATTTCACCTTAACCTGATCAAGGGGAATCAGATGGTCGAGCATTTCCTCGGACCGTGACATTTTAGTCACTCTCCCTGGAAGGGCTAGGTCTGAGACAAAGGTTGGATCCAGCTGCACCTGGGCTCCTCTCTGAGAAGGAGTTTAGAAAGCAACGGGGTCCAATCTGAGTCTTCCTGGGTTGCCCTACCCAGGTTGTGACACCTTCTTAACAGGACAGAGAAGAAAAATCAGATGAAAGAGCACCTGGGTTGAAATAAAGGCAGGGACATCACTTACCAGTTACCATCCCAGGCAAAACAGACTACCTGGATAATTCAATCTAATTTGTTGCTTATTAAATATTCTGTAGGATGGTGAGAAAAAAAGACAAAACTAAACCAGCTTCCCCCTATTCCACCCCTTCTCATGTTTGTATTTTCTCCTTCACTCACAACTCTGCAACCTCCTTTCCTTGCCAATGGCCCAGGGAGGTAGGGTATATGGTCAGTCCGTAACAGTTCCTCTCTGCTGCTCCTTCTTACTTAAAATTTTCCCATGCTTCTCTATGGGGTCCCTCCCCACAGTCACAGAATCACAGAATTGTCAGAGTTGGAAGGGACCTCTAGAGATTATCTATTCCAACTCCCCCACTAAAGCAGGATCCCCTAG
Source organism: Hemiprocne comata (assembly GCA_020745705.1). Taxonomy (NCBI): domain Eukaryota; kingdom Metazoa; phylum Chordata; class Aves; order Apodiformes; family Apodidae; genus Hemiprocne; species Hemiprocne comata. Next base: position 44,336,012 of record CM036616.1, read on the forward strand.
AGCACATTACTCAGGGCTGCATCCAGGCAAGTCTTGAATATCTCCAGAGAAGGAGACTCCACAACCTCCCTGGACAGCCTGTTCCAGTGCTCTGTCACTCTCACAGTAAAGAAGTTTTTCCTCATATTTAAATGGAACTTCCTGTGTTCCAGATTGTGTCTGTTGCCCCTTGTCCCATCACTGGGAACTACTGAAAAGAGTCTGGCTCCATCCTCCTCACACCCACCCTTTAGATACTTGTAGGCATTCATAAGGTCTCCCCTCCAGGTTCTCTTCTCCAGGCCAAAGAGTCCCAGCTCTCTCAGCCTTTCCTTATAAGAGAGATGCTCCAATCCCCAGTCATCTTTGTTACCCTCCACTGGACTCTTTCTAGTAGTTCTCTCCGTCTCTTGAGCTGGGGAGCGCAGAACTGGACGCAGTACTCAAGATGTGGCCTCACCAGGGGAGAGTAGAGAGGGAGTATGACCTGTCCTGACATCCTGCCAGGAGGCTGCTTCCACGAGGACCCTTCATGGGCTGTAACTTAATTCAGGACATCTCCACCTGCTATGGTGTGGGATTCTCCATGGGCTGCAGTGTGGATATCTCTTCCACCTTAGTCCTCCAGAACTACAGGGAAATGTCTGTTCCAGTGCCTAAAGCATATCCTACCCGTCTTCATTCTCTCAGTTTGGTGTCCACAATGCTGTTTCTCTCATATTTTTCTCACTCTTCACTCTCACAGCTGCTGTGAAGCATATTTTGCCCCTTTTCAACTACATTCCCAGAGGTGCAACTTACTTGGAGAGGGGCTCAACTGTGCACTGCAATGGGTCCAGCACAGAGCAGCTCCAGCTTCTCCTCACAGGCATCACCCCTGCAACTCCTTCCATTTTCTCGCTAACAAAACCTCAACATGTAAACCCAACACATATTTCTAACACTTTCTTCCCCTCACACTAAGCTAGCAAAGTAAGTCAAAACTCCCTTACTTTTCTTCAATCCCTTGCCATAAAAACCTTTTGGAAAACAGTGTTAGAATGTGAGGGGACTGAAGATAAAATTATTTCCTCCTAGGGAGAAAAATCTCTGAAGAAATTTCTTCCTTTCCTATCTCACTCCAATCAATAAAATACAATAAATGTTTAAAAAATAGAAGTTTTATTTTTATTTGCTTTCCTGGGAGTAGTTATTTATTTCTCTCAGCAGAAGCCAGAAGAAAGCTCACCTTCTTTCAGAGATCTTAGAAAATGTGCTCTTAAAAACTTAGTAAAATACATCTCTGTAGGTATATTTCATTAAAAAAAAAAAAAAGTTTATATGTTACTGATTCTCTGGAAACCATTGTCCTTTTTTACGCAGCAGACGATGAGCCAGAGTTGCATATTAAAGAAAGATCTCAATATAGCACAGAAGGCCATCAACATATTCTGCTCCAGTTTGCTGGCAAGACAAAGCGGGGAGATGTAGCATGACTGTAAGTTAATACACTATTTCCAAAAAAGATGTAATGGCAAGAGAAGACATGAGTCAGATTTTTGTCTCAGGAACAGAAGTTAAAGGCCCTTGCTAGTGCTAGAAGTGTGATCATACTGTAAATACCCTGCATCTTGCCTGGGAATATCTTCTGTGTACTGCTAAATTAGCACTGTAGGGCATTGTCAGTCTTACATTCCTGTAACACTGTCTAGAAATCCATTGGGGCAAACTGTCTGTGAGAGACGGACTCTATAACGGTCTTCAAGGGCTGTGTGGAATGGATAACTTTCTGGGAACAGAACAATTGGGAGATTAACAGGGTGCCAGTGTGGCAGAAAGAAAAATGGCAACAGATCCTAAAAATTGCCAGGAAAAATCCTAACTTTTATGTGGGGTGGATTCCTGCTCACCAGACCAGTCTGAAAAATGATGCTAGCAGGTGGAACAACTATGTTGATGAACTGGCCAAAATCAATGTAGTGGAAATCAGGACAGCAGAAGAAAATCAGGAGTGGGAGCGCTTGCTTGAATGGCTTCATTGTAAAAGGGGTCACTCAGGGATCTTTGGTTTGTATAAGGAGGCACAAACCAGGGGATGGCCTGTTACCCATGAACAGTGTAAAACAATCATTTCTGAATATGATCTGTGTAAGATCCAGTTGGGGAAGCATCCCCTGACAACTGACACTCTGCATATTCGAGAGGGAAAGTCCTTGTGGTCTACTTGGCAAGTGGACTACATTGGTCCTTTCCGCAAATCAGGTAACAAACAGTATATCATTGTGATGGTAGAAGTGGTATCAGGTCTAACTTGTGCTGAAGCTGTTTCTAAAGCAAATGGTGAAAATACAGTTAGCTTCCTGGAAAGGGTATTTGGGGTATTACCTAAACCTACACATATTCAGTCTGATAATGGCACTCACTTCACTTCACATCTGGTACAACAGTGGGCGAGAAGTGAAGGCATCCAATGGACATTCCACATGCCATACTATCCCCAAGCAAATGGGATAGTAGAACGTACTAACGGGTTAATCAAAAGCCTTATCCGCCCAGAGGACTCCAAATGGGATGAAAGGTTGCGATATGCAGTCACCACCATAAATAACAGATGGGGGGTAAACAGGTGTCCTCGTCTAACTGCTTTCTTTCCTACATCACCCACTCAAGAAAAGGAGACACAAAGAAAGCCTTGCAACAAGAAAAAAATCTCCCTACACCCAGGACAAACTGTACTGGTTCACCTGCCAAATATTGGGAAAGTCAAAATGACCCTGCAAACGCCTGTGAATTCAAACACCTGGGTTGCATCTGACATGAATAACAAACAACTCAAAATCAGTACAAATTGGATACTTCATGTTGAATGAAGCAAGACAGATTGTAGAGATAGGTTGTAACTGTGTATCTGTATACTTGTGTATATAGCAATGTGTATATGCTAAACCAACAACCCAAAGAACCGGAGACATCCCAAGCCAGAATAGGGTCTGATCAGCCCGACACTGGTTTTGAGGGGTGAGGTACCTTGTGCATGCTATGGACTTGATCACCCCATGGTTTGCACAACGCCTCCTACTATACAGCATCATGTCTCCTATACCTATTTCCCCTTTGGGTTTTGGTCTGTAAATAAGATACTAATGGTGCACCAATATATTCATTATGGGTTTTCTATTTATATTTCTCTTATGTATTATGAGTATGTATATATATATATATGTATGAGTTTATAAGTATATATGTTGTATAGGGAATTGTTCCCTCAGAAACATGCATAAAACGTTATATACGTTGTTTTAGATGTGTAGATATGAAATATGTGAGATTGTATATATGTTTGTCTCAAACAGGGAAAGAGGTAAGAGTTTGGACAAGAGCCTACTAGGGTACAGATGTACATACATATACAGACACAAACATACACCACACAGGAACCAAGTCGCTGTCATAAAAGCCACGGGGTGAGATGTGAGAGACGGACTCTATAATGGCCTTTAATCCAGCGACATTCACTGACCATTCCTGGCGATGCGCCCCCCCGGCACTCGTGGGGAGAGGACAGAGGTACCAGGCGCATGCGCACAGACTACAGACTACAGCTCCCAGGAGGCACGGCGGGGCCGGAACTGGAAAAAAAAGGGAGGAGCAAGAAGGCGCGCGCTCTGTGAACACACACGGATCCAGCCGCCGCGGTGAGCGTACCGCTGCGGAGGCTGCCGTGCCGTTACGGCGCTGCTCCCTGTGGTTGTTGGCGTGTGGACGTATCGAGCGGACCGTTTGCCTAGAGTCTCAAGGGAAAGGACGTGGATCCCGACCAGGGATTGGCTTCGGCCGTACCCCGGTGGTGAGAATTGCGGACATCTTACTAACATTCCTACAAACATTCCTACATAATATTCACACATACCAGACACTCACTTCTCTTTTCCAATATTCTGCTATTTCCCAAAGGCTCTCTCCAAGCTTTCCCTCTTATCCCTGTCCGGGAACAGGAACAGGGGGGAAGGGGGGAGGTTCTCTCTTGTTTTCTGTGTGTGTTGTTATTGGTATATAGATGTAGTGTTGTATAGCTGTTGGTATATGGATATATAGGTGTGGATATAGATATAGAGATAGACCTTGTGTTATAGTTGATATCAGACTTGCCAAACCTTCAGTGCCTTTAATAAATCTATTGTTTCTTAAGCGTTGTTTGTGAGTGTGACGGGGAGTGGTCTTCAGCTCTCGATCCCCTGAGGTGGGGGTGTGAGTCGTGGCTTTACCTATCTCGGTCCGCGACACTGTCTTATGCCAAATTTTTTGTTCTCCTACTAATGAGCCAGCCTTTTCAAAGCATAGGAGTACAGGAGTTAATAAAATGAAGACAATGTCCATCCACATCCACATCTATTTCATTAACAGGCAGAAATAACTATAAAGAAAGGTTTTCTAGCTAACCATATTTGTATAAAAAAATGGTCTGTATGATTTTTTTCTCCATTGTATTTCAAAGCTAGCAGTGAACTAGAGGTTATTTTATTTCTTGGGTCTGGAGGGTTAGGAATAGGGCTTTGTGCAGCTGATGTCTTGTTCAGGATACTGGCATCACCACGTACAGTTTCTGCTTCAGTCAAATGGCAAAGTGGATGACGTAACCTTTGGGGCCGTGGAAATGTGACTCAGACAAAGCAGACAACATTCTGTGAAGAGTTTATGCCAACCAGTACAAAATAGGCCATGGGCAAGGCTTTTAATAGCTTCCATCTCTCTCCATGTAACTTCTAGTGGGAGAGACTTCCTATTTTGGCTGGATGAGGCCAGGTTCTACCCTTCATATTCAAAAAGGGACTTTGTTCTCTTTACAGATTTTCAAGGCTGCAGTATCTAAAACAGCTTGCTGCTGGGGAAGGGTTCTTCACTGAGAGGATGCTGGGTCACTGGAACAGGTCACATCACCAAGCCTGTCAGAGTTCATGGAGTGTCTGGACAATGCTTTTAGTCATACAGTTTAATTTTAGGTAGTCCTGAGAGGAAAAAAGACTTGGGCTTGATGATCCTTATGGGTCTCTTCCAACTTGAGATATTCTAGTATTCTATGAGCCAGGCCACAAGTTCCACTTCTTTATGTGATGTTTGTGGTATTCGTAAAATCCCCAGGTACTCAGTAAGAGAAACTCACTCTACAGAAGCATGCACTTTATCTGAGTTTGTCTCCTACTTCATCTTTGCAAAGGCAGGGAATTACTGTCTTCCAAAGCTAATACTGGAGATGGGTGGCATTCCCATGGGTAGATCTTTCAGTGGCTTCAGAGTATGCCCTTTAAAATACTGGAAGAAGTAAGTATAAAGGGGGAGGGTTCGTAGTAGTTGGGAATCAACTAGGTACTCTGTAAACAGTCCCAGGACAGTCAGAAAATGTGACTTTGAGCATGATGCTAAAGATGTTGTGCAAGAACAGGGCTGACAGGCCAAAGAAACTGAGTGGTTTCCAGAGACCACTGAGGGACAAAGAAGTGCCCTAATGCACACAAACATACTCATACAAACTCACACACACACATAACTAGTTTTCAAATCAAATGTCATTATTTTAAAGGTCTGACAACATAAATAGCAGGATAAACAGTTCTGCAAGGCAATATTTTCAAGAAAGAGGAGAGAACATATTTTTACATCCATGCCTGAAAGCGTAAAAACCAACAAAAAGTTAGCACAGGAAAAGCAAGTATGTATTGAGGGTGTTTTCCAAATGAAAACTGATCTGGCAGACTCTCTCATAGTTGTATTTAATTTTCCTCATAGCAGTTCATATGGGGCTGTGTTTCGGATTTGTGATGAAAAAAGTGTTAACATAGGTGTGTTTTAGTTATTGCTGGGCAGTGCCCACACAGCGCCAAGGCCTCTTCTGTTTCTGACTCTACTCCACCAGTGAGCAGCTGTGGGTGCACAAGAGTTTGGGAGAGGACACACACAGGACAGCTGACCCCAACTGACCAAAGGGATATCCCATATCATATGGCATCATGCACAGAGAAATAAAAAAAAAAAAAAAAAGGAGGAAGGGAGTGCATTCAGAGTTACGATGTTTGTCTTCCTAATTAAGTCTTAGGAATAATGAAGACCTGCTTTCCTGGAAATGGCTTAATATTTGCTGGTGGGAAGTAGTTGATCGATTCCTTATTTTGTTTTGCTGTTGATGAATCTTGTGCTTTGCCTATTAACATTTCTTTATCTCAACCCATGAGTTTTATCAGTTTTATCATTCTGATTCTCTTCCCCATCATACTGGGGGGTGAGTGAGCAAGCAAGCAGCTATATGGAACATAGCTACTCACCAGGATTAACCCACAACACAGGGTTTTATCAGAAAATGGAACAGCTTGCTTCTGGGACAGAAATGGACTTCGTGAACTTTCACTGCTGACTGGTGTGACATAGTGAACACCTAGGAAGTCAGCTGGCCTTCACTGAATCAGCTACTGACACTATCCCAGAGACAGCAGAACACAGCAGGCAGCTGTGGAGGAGGACCTGTACTCCTAAGAGGTGGGGAAAGAAGTCAAGAGCCCCACTTGCCCCCTACTTCACTCCCAATATCCACACTACTCTACCAATTGCCCTTCTCATGCTCTCCAATACCTTGCATTACACAGCTAGCTGCAAGGACAGATTCTGAAGCCTTTGTCCCCTTCTCCTGACAATGACAAACTATTCTGCTTCCCCACTCCTCTCCAACTCACCGAACACTGTAGGAGGCTCTAATCACGTTTAAGTGGTGCTTTCAATTTTAGCACCTACCAGGTAGGTGTCCGCTAATCACTGCAAACCAATTTAAAGTGGTGTAAACACCATTGCAATCAGAAGGAATATATCACAGACCACGCCTCAGTAAGCAACACTCTACAGAAATCCTACACTTCTAAAAGCTATGTTTTGTCACTGACAGCTTTGTCTCTGTGTAAGCCTCTATTTTGTTATTAGATAGATAGGGGTGGACACAGCAGTGTTTGTTACTTCGGTTTTCATTCTGTCACCCAAAGGCAAGAAATAGTGCTTCAATTCTTACTTAAATAAGGAGCACCTCAATTTCTCCATTTCCTAAATATGTGAAACAAACACCAGGTCCCATTTTGCAGAGACTCACTTGCCTCATTTGTGTATGCTATTCCACCTGTTGCACCCCAGCAAAGACGTCAAGCAAAAATGCCAGGAGGCCTGCAACGATGAAGAAGGAGCTCCTAGATGGACTCAGGAGTAACAGTGTGAGGCTGAAAGTGGGTAGATTTAGATTAGATATTAGGAAGAAATTATTTACTGTGAGGGTGGTGAGACACTGGAACAGGTTGCCCAGTGGAAGTGTGGATGTCTGCCATGGTTTCACTCAGGATTGGCAATTAAACAAGCAACAATAATGCTCTTGATCCCCTCTCCCTCCCACCCAGGTAGGGAAAGGAGAGAGAGAAAAAGAAGAGAGGCTTCCAGACTGAAAACTAAACTAGACAGCTTTAATTGAATACTAATGATAAAAGAAAATATGTTCAATTTTGTTAAATTATGTGTTCAGGAATGTGCAAAATCCTATTGCCTCCCCCTACCTCCAGCAACTCCCAGGGCATCTCCTGAGCTGTGAGCAGTTCTGAAATGTCCCCGAGTGCTGCTGAAGAGAGCGGCAGAGCAGACAGGAGCTGAGGGGAGAGTGATGAGGGTCAGGGATGCATGGGCCTGGGGATTAATGGTGATGGATAGATGGAGTCCTCCCTGGATGCCAGCCATGGACAGAAGAAGCAAAAGAGGGCGTGACTTCCATGATCCTTGAATTTATACCAACTGTGATGTATATATATGGATGGAATATTGTGATTGGCCAATTTTGCCAACTGTCTAGTCTGCTCCTCCCTACAGGAGGGTTGCAGATACGACTCTTCTGCTCCTTTAGTGTCCAAAGCAGCAGATCCGACAAGCAGTGTCATCCTCGTGAGCAAGCTCAGGAAGTGTGGGACAAAAGAATGGACAGTGAGATGGATTAAGAACTGGCTAAACAATAGAGCCCTCAGGGTGGTGATCAATGATGCAGAGTCCAGCTGGACACCTGTGACTAGTGGAGTTCCCCAGGGATCAGTGCCGGGTCCAGTCCTGTTCAAAATATTCATCCACAACCTGGATGAGGGGACAGAGTGTATCCTCAGCAAGTTTGCTGATGAGACAAAGCTGGAAGGATTGGCTGATACACCTGAAGGCTGTGCAGCCATTCAGTGAGATCTAGACAGACTGGAGAGCTGGACAAAGAGGAATCTAATGAGGTTCAACAAGAATATGTGTAGAGTCCTGCATCTGGGAAAGAACAACAACATGCACCAGTAGAACGCAGGCTTGTGGAGAAGGACCTTGGAGTCCTGGGGGACAACAAGTTATCCATGGGGCAGAATGTGCCCTTGTGGCCAAGAGAGCCAATTGTATCCTGGGGTGCATTAAGAAGAGTGCGTTCAGCAGGTCAAGGGAGGTTCTCCTCCCCCTCTACTCTGCCCTAGTGAGACCACATCTGGAATATTGTGTCCAGTTCTGGGCTCCCCAGTTCAAGAGGGATCTACTTGAGAGTCCAACAGTGAGCTACAAGGATGATTAAGGGACTGGAACATCTGTCTTATGAGGAAAGGCTGAGAGACCTGAGGCTGTTTAGAGAAGACTGAGAGGGGATCTTATTAATGTATATACATATCTGAAGGGTGGGTATCAAGAAGGACAATCTCTTTTCAGTCATGCCCTGTGATAGGATGAGGGGCAATGGATGCAAACTAGAACACAGGAAGTTCCACCTCAACATGAGGAAAAACTACTTTACTGTGAGGGTGATGGAGCACTGGAACAGGCTGCCCAGACAGATTGTGGAGTTGCCTTCTTTGGAGATTTTCCAGACCCATCTAGATGTGTTTCTGAGTTACCTGCCCTAGACTCTGTGGTGGTCCTGCTCTGGCAGGGGAGTTGGACTTGATGATCTCCAGAGGTCCCTTCCAACCCCTAACATTCTGTGATTCTGTGATTCTGTGTCCTTGGTCTCTCAGCAGTAACTATAAACATTGAGTGTTATCAGCCCCACTGGCTGGAAAACTTGCAGCTAGTTTCAGCAAGTGTGCTGCTTAGAAGAGAGGTCACTGAAGGAAAAAAAATTAGCAAAAAGAAAATTGGTTTCATCCTGGCTCAAACCAGGACAATGTCTCACCTTTGGAAGTGTTCAAGGACAGGTTGGATGGGGCTTTGAGCAACCTGATCTAGTGGGAGGTGTCCATGCCCATGGCAGGGGAGCTGGAACTAGATGATCCTTAAGGTCCCTTTCAACCCAAATCATTCTATGATACTATGATTCTGACACGATTCAAATGTGAAATACAAAACTAGACTCAAAAGATTTATTTTCCACTTGTGTGCTTTGACTTAGAAAGCATTTTTAAGAGTTGATTCAAGTGATTAGTCTGGTCCTATGAATAGTTTCTTTAGGAAATATAACATGCTGTCAGTGTATTGACATTCTACACAGTGATGAATAGGGGAAATTTTGAGAATTACAGGTCTTCCAGGCCACAGAGAAGCCATGCCAAAAGCTAAACCCTGGTCTTACTACCACCCTTATAGAGACGCTGCTCAACAGGTCTTGGCAGCAGCACGTGGAACTTTGCCTCCTGTTAGCAGCACTCCCATTTCCTTTTGAGAAGGCAACAAGCAGCCTGTTCAAAAACAAGACTGCACAGCACAGACCACTGCTTTGTTGCTCTTTTGGGGAAGCATATTGTTATATGGCAGCAATGAGTCTCCACCTTCCCTGCACAGAGCACTTTTTCTATCTGTGTTACTGATTTCCAGGATCTCTGCAAGTTGTTTCTGCCCAGACCTAGTACAAGCAGGAGTTATCTCCAGCTTGCTCTCCTCCCCCTCAGTGCATGAGTGTTCATGTGAAGACTGTGCCAAAAGGAAACTGTCCTTCTTCACCCCCCCTCAGTGCCAAACCTCTTACAGTAGAGGACTACATCTTTCAACAGCTGACCGTCATTTGAGCTGAGGCTCTGGCAAAACAGCATAGTAATTTAATCTGATCATTCCATGTTTTGGAGATTTCTAGGGTGGACAGAATGCAAAGCAGACTGTGGTTCTGCTAGATAAACACAGGGGAGGGAGGGCCAGGCTTCTAACAACATCAGATCTATTGTAAAATATGTATAAGAAAATGGCTCTGAAGACCAGTTAGCATTGTGCATTGGATGGCAGGATGTCATTACAAACAAGTCAAACTAAGATTAGAGTGTCATTACACTAAACATGCTTTTTTCATAATGTACAGCTAATTAATCCAAACTAGAATATTAATTACATTTGCAAGACTAATGCCCCTTCACTTTCATAGTCAATACATGTGGCTGGAACTTTCACTGGAGGTTAAATGTTTTCATTTAAGAGCCTGGAGGGGCTATGCAAATGAATTGGGAAAAAAGGGTTAAGACTTTTTGAACAAGACAACAGAAGGCTGAGATGTGCTACATTCCTTAGATAAGGGGAGTAGCAGTCTCTTATCTATGTTGTAAGAATTCTCCTTGGCTAAGCAGAACTACATGCAGCCGGACTTGTGGTTACTATTCGTCACTGAGTCGAAGTGCTTCAAAGTTAAGAGTTCACTGTGAGGAAGACTTTCAGCCTTCATCCTGAAGACCCCATAAGACCACTACCAGACAGCACTGCGCATGCGGTACTAGGTGGGGAAGTAATTAGCATAAGCAACGCCTTTTTTAAGAATTTAATTAATATGTATCATGACCTTATGAATATTCATGTACCTGCTAGATAAAAATAGAGCTTTACTAACACAGGGCATGCAAGCTAGGAGGATCGATCCCCCTTGCACCCAGCGCCATAATAAACATACCTTCTTTATAACCCTCCTGAGGTTGTGAAGTTTGTTTCTGCATGTCACAAATCTTAGCCTATATTTTTGTGACAGGAACATCAAACACACTGTACTGACACAGAAAAAGGTCTCCAGAATGTGGTTAATCTCCTGGTTGTATGAAACCAGTGGTAACTGTGACTACTGAAAACCAGGTTACAGCATAATTAGACACTGTCTTGTAGAGCAAAAGCAGAAATTTATACTAACTATGTATTTTTTGTGCCACTTCCTCCATGTGACACCAACTCCCATCACCACTGACATGACAAAAACCAGACACTTTTAAATACCATAGTCCAGATACAGATTCAGTCACAAGCAATCACTTTCCAAATCCTTCTACAGGAAGAGAAGTTGATTTAGGTTTGAACAGGAAAAGCAGCATATGAGGAACAAGATCACAACCACCAAAGGCCTGCAACATGAGAGCTGTGCATTTTCAGCCTGGCTCAGCCACTTCAGAGGAAAGGCAAGCCAAAGAAGTTCTGGTTTGGACACGGTGATCTTCAGTTTTCCCATCACTCAATTTTGCTTGTGGTCTGTGCAAATCTCAGAAGAGAAACCCATGGAGCATACTGTCTTGGGGATCTTTGGCAGTTCTTCGGAAGTGTGGTGAGTGTACATGACAGTTTGTAAGAGAAAGCCAGCTTTCCATGGATCTGGGCTGTGAGTATCTGCTGGACAGCAAGACAACTCTGACAGCCAGCCTCCCCTGGGGTCTTGGCTTGTTCTTCTGCAGAGGCAATGAATATTCTTTTCTTCTAAAATTCTCTTGGCCTTTCTTATTAAAAGAAAACAAACAAATTTCCATGAACTTCAGGTTTTTCAAACCTTTTAAAAAAAGCCTACCTGCTGCTGTTGTTTTTCTGTGGCTCATGCTCACTCCTCAGAGAAGTGTTTCCTTCTTTTGCTTTTTTTCTGACAATACTTTAATGCTTGGGATGGTAGGCTAGTCTTACCTGGACTTGAGGCTAGCTGGTATCAGTTCAGCAAGGACCAGACACTGGCTTGTGACTTTTTTGTATTGTAGTAAGAAACATTTGCCCAGCTTTTGTGACCATTCAGAGGGGAAAGGTAGTCACTCTTTAAAATGCTGGCTGTGCTTTCTTCTGAGAAGAGGCAAGGGATGACAATATGATTCTCCTTCAGGCTGAGAGACAGACTCCATCTCTTACGTTTCCTTTTAGGTCCACTTTCCAGCCCAGGGAAGTCACACAGAGATACAGCCAAATATGATTTCCCATTGAAAGGGCTTTCCAAAGAAGACGTGAACTGGTTGAAGCTTGAATTTTTTGGTACATGAACTCTCAGTTCTTAGATTTTACCCCCACCATAAATAGTTCTCTTGATGGGAAGACATGCACACAAATGAATGTTTTCTGCTCTGTTCTGAGAAGAGGGATAGGAAGCCTGCCAGGGAAAAGGAGTTGCTTGTACCAGTCTCACATGTTTTCAGCTATCACAGATGTGAAGTTCCTTTTGACACCTCAGCAGCAACATTTTTGACGTCTCACAGGCTAATTCTAACTCAGATTAAGTACCCAACTTCCCAAGAAGTTTAATTATGTTTACCATGGGATGCCATAAAATAAAATTCCCTGAAAGGATGGAGTCTTTAATTATGATCACATTTGCTTTGACAGCACATTTGTGAATTGCACATAACCTAATTATTGTTTTGATTACCAGTAAGGAGGATTAAAACATTTTTCTACACGAGTGAATTAAAGCTGCCCCAAACCTATTAGGTTCTGGTTATTTATTTTCTAACTAAGTAGATCACCCAGCAAGACTAAGCTGCTAACATTAATCAAATGGTCCTCTTTCACTATCATAATTAACATGAAATATATACTCTTAATATTCTCCTGATTAGCCTACAAATCAGCATAGAGTGAATAAGTGCAACATAGCTTTCTCTCCTCTTTTACAGCTGACTGTTCCATAAAACCTTCCACACTGTTTGGCTTATGCAAATGTCTGAGTACTCCTCTAGAAGATCAAGACAGGTCTCCAAACAGGATAAAAGAAGCTGCTGCTGCTGCTGAACTCACTCAGGATTAAAAAAAAATTAGGACTTTGCTCAAGTTTGGTTGCGGGGATGGAGCACTTTCTGGAATATTCTAAAAACAGGTTCATTAATGGAACTTGGGCCAGCACTATATTTACCATTAGAAAGTTTCTCTTAATGTCTTCTAGAATTATCCTCTGTTTTTTTTAATTATTTCTACTTCTCCATCCCCACTGTAGGTACAGAAAGGCTTATTTCTTTACTCACTATACTTATCTTCTTTATCTAAATAATAGATAATGACCATACCTTTACATCGTAACCTGGAGATGAGCTATCTCTGGCTTAGCTGGCAGCATGTTCCCAGCTTTGAAGAACTACCTGAGACACAATCTATCCACACTTGCTGCATTCCTGAAGAAGTCTTAATCTAAAGAAAAATCAGGAGAGAGATTGTAATAATGAAAAATAGAGAACATGTACCCCTGCAAACATTATTTTAGAGCCAGATGTCAGCAAAATGTTTTTAAAATGATGGGAGAGTTATGTGTGCCAAAATGCCATTTGCCTGGTTTGGTTGTCTACATTTTTTCCTAGTTAACACCAGTGAAAATGCAATGTTATCTGACTGCTTATGCCTCAGGTAGGGAAAATAAATTCCTCTGAGGCATAGCAAGGTCTCTCAGTGAATCAAGAAAAAAATGTGAAAAGATGAGTCATGAAGGCCAGGTCAGCCCATTCCCTGCATCATGATGACCTCTATGAAGTAAAAATGGTGAGTTATTGTCTTAAGCTACTGCTTTCTGAGAGGAACAGAGGGTCTGATCAGTCAACCAGAGCTGCCTTTCAGGGAATTTTGCTGCCTCCCTAGGCTCTGAGTTAAAGATGTTACCAGGATATTTCCTAACCTAATACAGTCCCTAGATTGTTATCTGTCATCGCTTTGTCAAGTGGGTACCAACAAAGTCATAGTGAGAATTCCAATGGTGATTGAGACTTCAGAGCTTTCGTCAGATTGCTAAAGTGATTGGGAGCACAGGTAGGATTCTGGATATGTAGATATGAAATATGTGAGATTGTATATATGCTTGTCTCAAACAGGGAAAGAGGTAAGAGTTTGGACAAGAGCCTACTAGGGTACAGATGTACATACATATACAGACACAAACATACACCACACAGGAACCAAGTCGCTGTCATAAAAGCCACGGGGTGAGATGTGAGAGACGGACTCTATAATGGCCTTTAATCCAGCGACATTCACTGACCATTCCTGGCAATGCGCCCCCCTGGCACTCGTGGGGAGAGGACAGAGGTACCAGGCGCATGCGCACAGACTACAGACTACAGCTCCCAGGAGGCACGGCGGGGCCGGAACTGGAAAAAAAAGGGAGGAGCAAGAAGGCGCGCGCTCTGTGAACACACACGGATCCAGCCGCCGCGGTGAGCGTACCGCTGCGGGGGCTGCCGTGCCGTTGCGGTGCTGCTCCCTGTGGTTGTTGGCGTGTGGACGTACCGAGCAGACCGTTTGCCCAGAGTCTCAGGGGACAGGACGTGGATCCCGACCAGGGATTGGCTTCGGCCGTACCCCCCGGTGGTGAGAATTGCGAACATCTTACTAACATTCCTACAAACATTCCTACATAATATTCACACATACCAGACACTCACTTCTCTTTTCCAATATTCTTCTATTTCCCAAAGGCTCTCTCCAGGCTTTCCCTCTTATCCCTGTCCGGGAACGGGAACAGGGGGGAAGGGGGGAGGTTCTCTCTTGTTTTCTGTGTGTATAGTTGTATAGCTGTTGGTATATGGATATATAGGTGTGGATATATATATAGAGATAGACCCTGTGTGATCGTTGATATCAGACTTGCCAAACCCTCAGTGCCTTTAATAAATCTATTGATTCTTAAGCGTTGTTTGTGGGTGTGACGGGGAGTGGTCTTCAGCTCTCGATCCCCTGAGGTGGGGGTGTGGGTCGCGGCTTTACCTATCTCGGTCTGCGACAGTCTCACTTCAGTGCCTGGTAAAAATACAGAAAAGATTATTCTGGGAGCTATTGAAAAATGCTTCAAAGACAATGCAAAACCGACATGGGTTCATGAAGGGAAAGTCATGCCTTACTAACTCTATATGCTTTTATGACAACATAACTCATCTGGTAGAGGAAGGGAAGGAGTGCATGGGGTTTTTTTAATTACGAAAAGCTTTTAATACTGTCACTTGCAGTATCCTTTTGGACAAAATGTCCTGCATATAGCTGGACATGTACACAGTAGGGTGCGTGAACAGTTGGGTAAATTTGAGACTCAGGGGGTTGTAGTAAATGGGATAACACCTGGCTGGAGAATTTTCACTACTAGTGTTCCCCAAGGCTCAATTTTAGGGCCAGTTCTCTTCAATGTTTTTATCAATGACCTGGACACAGGAGTTGAGTTCGCATTAAGCAAGTTTACCAATTATGCTAAGTTAGAAGGAGTTGTAAATTTCCTGTGTGTAAGGAGGCCTTGCAGAGAGATCTCAACTGATTAGAACACTGGAAAGCACCAACCGTATGAATGTTAAGAAGGGCAAATGCCCAATCCTTCTCCTGTGATGTATATATAGATTTTGGGAGTAGAGGTTGGAGGCCAGCCCTGCAAGAAGGGATCTAGAGGTTTTGGTTAATGGTTAGTTCAGCGCGAGTCAACAATGTGCCCTGGAGCCCAAAAGGGCATTAAGGTGTGCATGAAGCACACTATAGCTAACTGGCTGAAAATAGTGATCGTCCCATGATACTCAGATTGGTGCAGCCTCACATTGAGTGCTGCATGCAGTTTATACAATATAAGTTAATAATGTTAAAATGTATCCAGAGGAGGGCAACAAAGATGGCAAATGGACTAGAGGGCACAACTTTCCAGGAGCAGCTGAGGATACTAGTTTCTTTAATCTTGGAATCTGAGTGGGGACTTCATTGCTGTCTACAACTTTTTGATGAGGGGGAGTAGAGAGGTGATCTCTTTATTCTGGTGTCCAGTGACAAGATGTGAGGGAATGGCTTTCCCACCTTCCTACCGCCATAGTCTTTCAGGTTTCACCAGGGCAGATGTTGTGGGTATGATTTGTTGGTAGTCAGCTACTGCTGCACTTCATAACAGTACTGTTGCCCTGTGAATCTGGACCTTGGACTTCACTGGGCAAGAGCAATCCTGTTTCTTGTGAGTGAAAACTGTAGGACCAGCACAAAACCTGCAGCACCAGATGGCCCCTATTATCTTCCAGTTCTAGCCCCAGGGGAAGACATTCTGTTCTGTCCAAAGTGTTTCTTCATGGGGGCCAGACGAGAGCAGTTTTTGGAGCTGGTTAGCTACCTCTTCCTTGTTTGAGAAAGCAGTTGCTGCCATGTAGCTGTGTCCATAGAGGTGTCCATGAAAACAGTTTTGGAGTATGTATCCAAACCAGCCTAAGTGACTGCTTTATCTGAGGTAGCAAAGGCACATTACCTCAGCAGGACAGTCCTTTCCCAGGTCCCAGCTCTGTGCTCACACAGGCTAGGAGACACCCTTTCTTTTGACAAAATAGATAGCAGATATTTCTTGCATTTACCCAGGAGAATTGAACGTAGACCTTGGTGAAACTCCTTTACTGTTAAACTGGCCTCAGGCAAAGAAAGAATACATGACAGTTAAACAAAGAAAAGAAGAAAAGGGACCACCTGAGCATGTTCACTTAAGTTGGCACAAGAAATATTTCCTGCATAGCAGAGATCATAGAGTAATAGAATCATAGAACCATAGAATGGTTTGGTTGGAAGGAATCTTTAAAGATTATCTAGTCCACCCCTGCTGCAATAAGCAGGGACATCTTTCACTAGATAAGGTTGCTCAAAGCAACCAAACTCATCCTGAACAGTTCCAATGATGAGGCATTACAATTTCTCTGAGTCACCTGTTCCATTGTCTCACCAGCCTCATAGCGAAATTTTCTTCTTTAATCTAAATCTACCCTCTTTTAGTTGAAAATGGTTACCCCTTGTCCTATCACTACAGGCCCTAGTAAAAAGCCTCTCTTCAGCTTTCTTATAAGCCCCTTTTTTATATCGAAAGGTGACAATATCTTCTCCCCAAAGACTTCTCTATGCTGAAGAACCCCAACTCTCTTAGGCTTTGTTCATGGGAGAGGTCTTCGATCCCTCTTGTCATTGTCATGGCCCATCTCTGGACCCACTCTAGCAGGTCCATGTCTCTGTTGTACTGGGTCACACAGAACTGAACACAGTACTCCAGGTGGGATCTCACCAGAGTGGAATAGAGGGGCAGAATCACCTCCCTTGACCTGCTGGTCACATTTCTTCTTAGGCAGCCCAGGATATGGTTGGCTTTCTGGGCTGCAAGTACTTGTTGCCAGCTCATACCTAATTTTTCATCTGCCAGTATCTCCAGGTCCTTCTCCCCAGGGCTGCTCTCAATCCATTCAACCCCCAGTCTGTATTGATGTTGGGGATTACCCTGAGCCATGTGCAGGACCTTACCTTTGGCCTTGTTTCACCTCATGAGGTTCACATAGGGCCAATCCTCAAGCCTGTCCAGATCCCTCTGGATGTTATCCTGTCCCTCCAGCCTCTCAGCTGCACCGCCCAGCTTGGTGTCATCCACAAACTTACTGAGGTTGCATTTTATCCCACTATCTGTGTCATTAATAAAGATACCAAACTGTACCAGTTCCAATACAGACCCCTTAGTGACACCGCTCATTACTGATCTCCGTTTGGACAATAAAGAGCTGTCCAAATGAAATGACAGAGGTGCTTAAATTGAGAGGTGTCCAGAAGAGATAGCAGAGGTAGTTAAAACTTCCAAGTGCCACTTTTTTTAGATTTTCCTAAAAGTAACAGCTTTCAAACTATGAAACACATGGTGTGGTGAATCTGTTCCAAGTAGATGGCTGAAAGTGGGGAAAACAGCTAAGTGGGATGGTGCACATGTGTGCATTTGTCTGTCTGCAGGTGAGCAGATGAGCTCATTGTGGGAACATGTGAGAGCAAATTCTCAGTAGCAGAAGCACATGTCCTGAAATTTCCCACCGGGGGTAAGGAGGGAGAGAAATGGGGAACAAAGAAATTTGGGCCTGGGAAAAAGGGAGGAGTGGGGGTAACATATGTAAGCTCTGCTCTTTGTATTGTCTGTGTCCTGTGTGTATCTGACTAGCGTGAAATTAAATTATTATTTTTCCCCAAGTTGAGTCTGTTTTGCCCGTGACTTTAATTGGTGAAGAACCCTCCTTGTCCTTTGTCTCGACCCATGAGCTTCTAGTTGGCCTTTGTCTTCCTCATCCCACAGTGAGTGTGTATGTGTGCAGGGGGGGGAAGTTGAGTGAGTGGCCACAGGGCTGGTTCTTTGTTGTTGTGTAAGGCCCAAACCACGGCAGCAGACAACTCTGTATACTCTCTTCTGCATAGTCAATCAAGAGAGGAATGGCAGGGAAAGAGGAAAAGAACAAGACGAACACAGAGACTGTTCAATTTTTTCTAAACCTCTTTGTCCAGAGGTAAGAAAAGTGAGAGTTCTTGGTCTCTAAATCATCTCAAGGGCCCAAGTCCCAAGGAAGCAGCAGCTAAGAATAGCTCAAAGAATATAGCTAGCTAAGGAAAATGGAGCAAATAGAGATTCAAGGAAATATTTCTAAGGATTGTGTATGTTTACTTTCTACTGGTTTCTTTGTCTGGGATTACTAAAATATGAGATAGCTAAGGCATTCTAAATCCTGAATTGAAATTCACTATGCAGCTAAAAGATGTCCCCCCTGGAAGAAATTAGTATTTTGCTCCTAGGAACTGTCAAACAGCAAAGGTTAGAGCTCTTCTCTCTTGTGTGCAAATAATACTAAAACACAAACTTTGTTTATTATAAACAAGGAAAAATTTATATATTTTCATTTCTTCATAGCCTTTTAGAATATATAGAAGTATAAATGATGCTGTGTCTGTGTGAGCAGAACAATAATTCATTAAAATCACAGCCCAGTAGGGAGAGAATTCACAAGTGAGGGCTACTAGTATGGAGGGATTAATACAGGAACATACTGCTCATTGCTATCTTTGGTTGCCACTGCAGTATTACATATTCTCTTGTCCTTGATATTTTCTTGTCAGAACATCCTGAGACTGCCTTCATTGCTGAAAGCACTTGTTCCTCCAAGCCATAGGTCAAATTCTATCCTAAGAAAAACCATTGCAGCCCATTTAAGTTGTGGGTGAAAGAACAGCTGTTATTGAGGTCAGAGCACCCCACACTTAACATTGTACCACGCAGTTTAAAAGCACCACCAACTTATTACACAACTCTGGTAGGTGGACCAGAAGCCATCTAATGGTTAACACAGCTCTAAAAGAAGGCAGTTCATGGGAAAGGACTATTCTAGAAATTAAGAGCAAGTAAGTACCCCTTGCAGACAAACTTAGAGGGAAATCAGGTCTGAAAACAGTTGTTAAGTAACTTAATTGCTCATTTAGAAAGAAGCAGAAGAGAAAAAAACCTCAGCTTTTAGCCATCAGGTGGTTTGTGGTGTTGAAGTTCATTATGGATTCCCACACAAATGGCATTAAGATGGAGGTAAAGGGCAGAGCACATATTGGTAAATTAAATTGCACAGATGGTGTAATTCCCCAGAAAAAAGCCTCAGAAACACAGGAAAGTCAGTGTTGCACTTGAAATGAAATCTTAATATATGTAAATGCAGTTAAAGCACTGAAAGAACCTTAACTCTGCCTTCTAGTGACACTATGAGGGAGAAAAGGGACAGGGGAAAAAAAAGCACTACATGAAATTTGTCTTCAATTTCACTTGCAAGGTCTATCTACAATATTAAATGTGTTTATCATAAACATAGGGGCTTTCTCTTCCCCTACAGCAAGAGGAGATCAACAATTTCCAGCTTTTCATTGCTGATAGATTACAGACCTGACCCTTTCACTACTTTGGGGGACAGCTTGCAAGACCTACTAGTGTCATGCAGGGGAATAACTCTTCTTCCCAGAGCTAAGTCCTAATGGCTCATGGGCATTCAGCACGAAGACATCTGTTTTTCTAGACTTAGGGAAAATAGCTGTAAGACATGTTATTTTCAACAAGCACAGGAAATTACAGACAAACAGCTACAGGTGTCCCTGAAGAGACAGAAAATTATGGTACTGGAGGCAAGGAAACAGCCTGGGATTGTGAGTATGCCATAATGAAGGCAGAATCACAATCACCTTTCTGCAGCATTGTAGCACAGGATGCTATTTGAGATTTTCTGGTGTCGATTAGCTAAAGGTCTGAGATGAAGGACCAGTATCAGCTCAGATGGCTGTTAATAGCCAAGTTGTTCTTTTGAAGGACAGTGACTTGTAATATCCATCTGAATCAGTGGAGAGAAGGAGCCTCAGATTTTTTATTAACAGATCAGAACTATGAAAAATGGCCAGCAGAAGAGACCAGATTTTAAAAAAAAAAAAAAATTTATGCCAATAAGAAGGGGAAGTTTACACATCTTGCTAAATGCTGTGAGTGCTTGCATGTCTAGGGTTGCTGCGTTAGAGATTACAAGCATTTTGGTTCTTATCTGACAGATAACCAGGATTTCTCACATCCCTTCTTATGATGAAGCATCAATCTTCTAGTACAGAGAAGTTCTGACAATACAGATTATGTCATCTTGCAAGATATTTCACATATAAAGAGCAGATGCAATGACAGAATGAAGTCCACAAGTGAACTGTCCACCAGTCAGCCCTCCAGTGAGATTATATTTGGGAAGTGGGAAGGTGCTGTTGGGCATTAGAAAGATGGCTTCCTTTTCAGCATGCCACCACCTCCAGTTTCACTACCCCTTCAGGAAAAGAGTCTTAGCAAGTTAGCAGTGTTCAATGCACTCCAAGGCTTTTCTTTCCTTAGGTAATGACTTGAACAGTAAGACCTCCCCCTGGAAGAACTCAGCTTCCACCTCTTTAGTTCCAGTATTCTCAAACAACATGAGACCTGTCCTTGAGAGACTTCCTGCAAGATCAGAGATGCTGGTAAAGCCCAGGGGGTGGCAGATCAGTCAATCAGCAGCTTGTGCACCTCCTCCCAGCTAACTCAGCACTCCAGCATTTGGAAGGGGTTATGAGAAGAGAAGCACAAGCCAGTGTCCCGCAGAGGTAAGATTTCAAGGTACACGTGCTTGCAGCTGCTTGCTGATGTGGATGTTTTACAAATCAGGAAGTCAGCTGTCATGTGTGCCCCCCTCTCTGAAGTACTCTGTGTACCTACACACCCTTCAAGAAACCATCAAGCAATTCTGGGTGCCAAGACCTGACCACTTGGATATATTGCCTCTAAATGCCTTGGAGACACTGGTCTTCATCCTTCTGAACCATGGTTCTCACCTGCAGGTGGGGTTAAAAGCACTCTATCCTTTGGAAAGGACTAAATTCATGAGAGTGAGGAAGAATATGTGGTGGAATAGATGTGGTAAAACCCTCTCTAAATCAAACACAAAGCAAGTACAAGAACTATGACCTCAAAAAACAAGTAAATGTAGGTCTAAATTTCAGCAGCAGTCTCATATGGAAATGCAATAAAGAAAACTGATGAAAGATGTGAGCACCATTTGTTAAACAATACTGCTGTCTTATTTTATTCATCTCAGCAGTGAAAAGAACGAATCACAATCAAAGATGAGTTCTAAGGGGGGGGGGGGAAATAAAAAAAAAGAAAGAAAACTCCAGTTGACAGCTGCCTCCTTTTGCAAGAGGCCTTTCTTTGCTAAATAGAAGGACTTTTCATGTGCATTCATTGACCTTATCAAACTCCCTAGAGGAAGGAAAGAAAACGATGATTAGCTACTGAATATGCAGAAATAGGAGAGAGAGTAAATTGTGTGTGATCTGAAATGGGTTTTCAACATTTTGAGTTTCTAATTTCATTGTAATTTAACACATCAGAAATACAATTTGTCCTGCAAGCTGTGGTTTCAGTAATATCAATTAGCCAGCCTCAGGACATATGTGACTATCAAGAGATGGGCATAACCTTTGGAAGATGAGAAAGTTTTTGTCTGCTTCTTGTACCTCTTCTGTGACAGATTATCTCTCTACAAGAGTATCTTTGCTATTAGTGCTACTTATTAGCATTTTTACAGAGTTCAGCGGGAAGAGCTCATGTAGACAGAGTCATAGCCACAGGCAAAAATCAATTTCAGCAAAAATAGAAAATTAATTTTATTCTTAGTGCCTCAACACAATAAAATCAATGGTGTATTAGAGATCACACAGAAAACCAAGATCTCTGCTTGAGAAAAAGGATTTGGCTGTTACCAATGCAGTCACCACTGTGACAATTCCATCAGAACTTGGAATTTACACCTGGGCCATCACAGAAAAACCTTCCTACTTCTCCAGTGGTGGAAGACTCCCCTAAACCATGAATCATTCTTAGCAAAATGGCCACTGCTGAAAAAGGAGAAGGAGGAGAATTGTGTTCAGTTTGTGCTATATGCTTTGGAGGAGCAAGCCTGTTAGCAAAAATCCCAAACTTAATTGGCCACAAATTGTACAGGCCCCATAAGTGGTGCAGGTCCCAGCATTTGACTGACACTTCCATAAGTTTGTCTCTTGAATTTCTATTTTAGCTGAAGTCTGTAGCATGGACAATAGAGTGCTGTGTTGGGATCCTGAACTAGGAAGACCAAGATCTGATGAAACTTGTAAAGTCTTCTGTTTCTATGAGGTGTTGTACCCTCAGGACACACACAGGGTCTCAAAGACTAAAAGCAGAGGTCTTTAGCTAGTAAACATGTAAATTTATGTCCTGTCATCTAGGAACCTTTCTCAGATGAACAGCGAATTTTTCAAAGACAGTTCAATTTCTTCTGTCCCACATAGTGCTAAGCAGATCACCTATTTGTGCTGACTGTTGCGTTGGGTAGAGATGACCATTGCTTCTTATCAACCTTTCAGAGGGCTCTGTGTTTTACCTCAGTGACAATTACTTGATCCTCTAGAAACACTCCCCATCACAGTAAGAGATCCAAAGACCAAACCAGCTATGTAAGTGCTTCTTGTAAGAAAAATTAATTGTCCTAGTCAGCAAATGAGCAGCCAGAAAGGCTGGCTTCCCACCCAACCCAGGCCTTAATTCTATACACATAAACAACTCCATGTTCTGTGCACAAGCTGTTCCTTCGACAAAAAGTTGCAAATTATACCCTTCTTCTGTCCTTCTTAACCTGAAATTAGTCCTAGCTACATCTCTTATAGGGTCCTGAAGTAGACACAGCTCTGAAAGCCATACAACAGGAGAAAATAGTATGAGGAGTCACAAGCACTGTTTGCCTGATACTAGGCATTTCCCTGGGAGCAGGGCTTTTCCTTCTTTTTAAGGCACTCTGAGTAAGCCTGGCAAGTTACCTCAGAAATAGGCAGCACCTGCCCACAGAATGCTACTTTCCCTCTGTGTTAATGAATATCTGACTTCTGAATCCAAGAAGGATTCCCACCTGGTTTTGTTCTAATCAGTGCCAGGAACCTCAACTCCAGCAAGCATTCACATTTCCCAGCTAGTAGCTTGCATGATTTTTGAGAGCATCTGTTGAATGGTCCATGTGTCGCTGTCCTCCTGCTCAAACTGAATTAAGACTGATCTTAAGGAGGTGTGATGTGTCATGAAAACTTTAAATATGCTGCTGGGTCTGTGCTATATCACAGATGTTCATCTGAGATCCTGAGATCAGACTGACACTAGCAACCTCTCTGGAAAGAGAAGAGAAACCCAACTTTGGACTCTGTCTTGGAATTTAAGACTTGGAATTAAAGTAATCTTTATCTTCTCTTCCCCAGGCCTGGAACACCCACAGAATTTGTCGTGCCTTCTCACGTAAGCCTTTTCCACATTTTTATGGACTTGCAGTCAGCAGCAGGAGAGCTGATATGAGCAAATAATTACTTAAAGGCAACAAGGTAAAATCTACCACTCTCCTGTGAAATGTGATCACTGAATATTGATAAAAGATGTACACTAGGCAACTTAGAAGTCTAAGACTGCACTTCTAGCTGCAAGAGTTATTGCCTCCTGTCACATGCAACTTAGAGAGGTTTAGATTTTAAATAAATGCTGATTGTTATATTTAAGTCTTTATGAATTCAAAACCCTCTTCTCTCTTGAGAAAATCTGAGGCAGAATTGGAAGACTAATCTGAGAAAATAATTCCTTATTATTACATGTGTATTTTTTTTTTTCATTTTCAATAGAAGTGGGAAGAAAGAGTAAACATTTTGATCAAACAGTTTCTCAGAGTAGAAAAGAGCATTTTTCAATATCCACTGAGGGAGGCAAAGCAGAAAGGAGTTGACATGAAATATTTCACCTAATTATTATCTTTACTTAGCATACTGCCAGACACATCCAACACACCTGATTCAACAGACATTTGAAAGGCCTAGCAAATGTCAAGGAACACATGAAAGATAGACACAAATGTAAGCTTAGAGCCAATAAACTTATGTTTACAGTCTGAGGTACCATGACTAACATTAATGCTGTGTCAGAAAAAGTGAAGAAGGAAACAAACATGGTCCAACCTGTTTGATCTGATATGGTAACAACAGAAAGCTGCACCATGTCCCTTGCTATGCTAGGATCCGTACAAACAATACGATCCACTTAATGCCAAAAAAAAAAAAAAGTTCTCCTACCAGAAAAGCACCTGCATTTGCATAAATTTATTTACAGCCAGCACAAGATTCATATCATACAGGCACACATGCACATACACCTTTTGTGCCTCCCAGATCTCTGGGTGAGGTTAGCTAGTCAAGAAGATTTAAATCCCAGAGGCACAGCTGGGCACCTTTTGTACAGCAGTCTCAGAACACTTGTTTAAGATGCACAGAAAAGATACCTACCCCTGAAAAAAAAGAGTACTCAGTTAAGAAAAAAATCACTTAAGGCTCATCTTTATCGTGACTAGTTAGACCAGAGACATTTGAATTTTCTAACCTATCAACAGGATGCAAATTTAATTTTTCCAAGAGAATGACCACTTTTGCCAAAATCCAAGACTCCTTTTCTCCTGACACAGAAAAAAATCATTTATTGAAAGATTCAAAGCAGGTCCCTGGTAGCTACAAAGAGATGGAAGGCTATGAAGAAATCAAAAGAAAAGATACTGACTGCCAGTATATGAACCCACTGGAGAGAGAGTAAATTTCCATTACCTAGAGTAGTGCCTTCAAGATACCACTTGGCTATGCCTGATGGACAGTTCTGATAGCAACTGTGGTTGCTGGGTGGCTTGGTCTGCAGGCTCAGGGCATAACACAGATAAAAATAATTGCTTCTCAGTGAAGAGTAGAAGGGTGTGCAAGCTGAATTCTGCTCTAGGAAACAAGGCAACTTCTGTTTATTTTTTCTTAAGTGAGAATCTCTTCTGAATGCCCTAGGCAAAAAGATGCTTTTCAACTAACTCAAAGAGTCCAAAAAGCTGTCAAACCTGGAATGCTGGATTGCTCTGTTGCTCATCTTTTTCAGATGCTTTGGAGATGTAGCTTATTTCTAGTTCCTATTGCCTGAATTTACTTCAAATATGTCTGGCAGCTCAGAGGATTTACTGCGGCCTACACCACTCTGTGAATGTGTGTGTGTAGACATTGCAGTCTGCTTGACTTGTGACACTGGCAACAGGCTGATAACACATGTTCAGTTAGTCATACACATCAGCACATGTTCTAACTACCTGTTGTCTCTTTAGACATGGTTAATTATGGTATGCTAACTCTGCAATAGAAAGCAATGCTTGTAGCTGTGACTGAACCTGGGAGATCCATATGGTGCAGTGCTTGAGTCCTGGAAGGAGCAATGCACTGCTTACAACTCTGGAGCAACTTCCTGTTCAATATGGTCCAAACTAGATTGAACCATCATGATATCATTAGTGGCATTACTTCTGGATTATGGACCCTGTGCGCTGTCCCTTTCTAGCTCTCATTTATTTTTCTGATTGTTTATATGTTGAGCTATGATTCTGGTCACCATAACACCAATACATTAGCACACCAGTTCTAGCTGTCCCCAGAAAAAATCCTTATTTTCTAACCCATTCAGTAGTTAGTTCAGCAGTCCTACAGTGAGCATTATCCTACAACATGTCTACACAAGCTCAAACAGTGTGACAGGACTGAAGCACTGTTAATCATTTAGACAGTCAGACATGGGCCGTAACTCATTAGTAGACCAAACTTTATTTCCATTCCTGTTCCTCACCCTTCTGTCAAGAATTTGCCCAGAATAGATATTTATGGCTGAGTTCCTGCACGTAAGCTTTTGTAGTGGAAACGCTGACGGAACTGTAACTCTAATGATGTAGCAGGCATCACTGTAATGTTGTTTCAAATAAAATTGAAATCTAAAAAGTGAATGTAAAAAAATATAATAATTACTGTTTCTTCTTGTCCCTAGCCAAGTAGCTTGTACTTCTAGGTAGTTTTCCCATGCAGTCATCTCACAAGCTTTACAGGCATAGCTCTCATTAAGCACACATTTAGAATAAAATCTTGGAGAACTTATCATGTAGTCAAGGAAAAAAAAATACATTCTAATTTCATGAGTACTACCGTTTCTTCATCACTTTTACTTCTTTGACCTCCTTGGTTTTGTCCACAGCTTCAGGAGACTTTCTTGATTTATCAGTGGTTGGTGTGGCATCCTCACCTTCTGCCAAAGGTGGGCTACAGGAATCAACCCAATCAGACAACAGCAACTGGTATTTCTTTTTCTTTTTCTTTTTTTTTTTTTCATTTGAAATTATTTGAATTTATTTGAAACCTTCTCTCCCTAATAAGGAGTATTTCGGTTTCAAAGATATATCAAAATTCAGCCAGAGAAGAGGCACATGCTTTCACCCTAAGAGAGGCACACTCACCCTCTGGAGCCTCAGAAGCAACTCTGGAGGGCACTTGCCTTTTCCAGAGAGCTGAAGTCTGCCATCACAGTTCGAGTGCATCCAAACATGTATCAGGAGCTGCAGATATAAAAGAAGTTTCTGTGTCCAGGTAGCCTGCTCCTGTGGAGTTAGAACCTTTGTTCCCAAGCCACTCTGTTTTCACAAGAGGGATCACCTCCCTCCCTTCCTGTAACCTTCTCAGCATAGAGGTATCAATATACTCACATACAATAATTGACCTCACCTGTGCCTCCTCCAAAGAGTACACACAGCACACAGACACACAAAATCTGTTTTCTGCATACTTCTTTGTGGGGACAGGGGGTGAGGTTCACAGAATCTCAGAATTATTTGGGCTGGAAAAGAGCTCTGAGATCATCAAGTCCAACCTATGATCTAACATCACCACATTGGCTAGACCATGGCTCTAAGCACCAAATTCAGTCCTTCCTTAAACACCTTCAGGGATAGTGACTCCGCCACTTCCCTGGGCAGCCCATTCCAACAACTGATCACCCTTTCTGTGAGGAAATGCTTCCTAATATCCAACTTAAACCTGCCCTGGTGCAGCTTCAGGCCATGCCCTCTAATCCTGTCACTAGTTCCCTCAGGAAGTAGTGGGTTGGTAGGTATGGTTTGCATTAAGAGTATTTATAGTGTATATACAGGACATGACTGTCCTGAGAGACAGAACTTCCAACTACTTTTGCAAGGGAGAGATTTAACCTTCCCTTTGAAGTTCATGTAACTATGGATCTGTGTTACAGTTTGAGTGGGCCAGGCTAATTTTATGGTACAAATATGGCAACACAGAGAGAAGGTTTTAGGACACCCTTCCCCTGCCACACACACACACTCACCCCCCCCCCCTGCTTCTTGCTCCCTTCTTCCTTGGTGTTACTGCACTTGGAGGTCTTGGAGAGAGCCTCCTGCTTTTCCATCATCCATCCATGTGCTCCACAGGATCTGAATGCATCAGGTGTTGGGAAAAGCCGTGGATGCCTCTCCCGAGTCGGCCTTGCCATGAGGGACCCTCAGACACCAATCCCTGCAATCATCAAGATTGGGTTTTGTATATATTTGTGTAGACTTGGGTGTATTTTTTCCTCATCCCATGTGTTACTGCCCTTTTCTTCTTCCAGTAAACTTGTTCTAGTTTTAATTTCCAGCTTTTAAGACTCTCTTCCTTTTTTCCCTTTTATATTCCCTTGGAAGGGTACAGAAGGGTAACAGAGAGCAATTCTGTCCCTTGGTTTTTGGTTCACCCTGACCACTAAACTGAGACAATCTGTAATCAAGGTTAAATTATTTCTGCAATTCACAAATTACTGTGATACAGAAATACCGAAAAGAGGGACAGAAGTGTTGTGGCTGGCTGGCTGCCACTCTGAAATCACAACAGAGTTGGCTTTACCTAAGACATGCCTCTGTAAGATATGTATTTATCATGCTCTCCAGCAAGACTTTCATCATCCTTTCACCACTGCATCCCAGTACTCCACCATCTTGGCTGCGGAATGTTTTTCTCAGATCTAGCATTTTCATGTTGGAACTTAATCCAGTCTTTATAATCTTTAGGAAATCACAGTACTTCAAATGGAATCCCTACCTGCACTTTTGGGCATGCTATCTTGGGTAAATCCACTGAGGAAGAAGACTTTGGCTCCAAAGCCATTTAGTTATTCCATTTGGACTGGGTCAGACATAATGGAGTAAAAGCTTTTCTGGACTAGGAAGCAAGACATAATGATGTAAATAAATGTCAGCCTTGTTTTACATTTGTTAGCTTCTGAAATAGGGGTTTAGGTTTGGGTTTTCTCAATTTTAATTTAATTGTTGATAATCAGAAATCCATGGCATTTACATGACATATATAGAGAGAGATTTAATTTTATTTAGTACAAATGCATCATACCTAATTGTCTTAACATAAATCAGGTTTTCAGTTATGCTATGATGTCAAGTTGTGTTTGAACAGAAATTGAAATTAATTAGAAGTATGCAAAAAAGCTTTTTAAAATCTGCTCTCATTTATAGTTTCTGCCTTAAGTATGTTGAATGTACAAAGGAAAAAGTTAATCAGAACAGATTTGGCATCCTGAAATTGATTTTTTAAACAAAATAAACTAAACTAATAAGCAAATGGGTTTAATTGCCCAGTCGCAATCACCATGGCTTTCAAGATCTCAGATTCAGTTCCCACCTAAATTACAGAGGAAAAACACATTCTTCTGCTTTTTCTCCCAACCACAGCCAGTTTTGTCAAGTGCCAGTAAACCAGTCACTGAAATTAATTCAGTAAATAAAGGAAAGCCACAAGGACATTTTTGCTGCAGGAAGTACATGGGTGTCAGGCTAAGTGTGCCTTCCTACACCATTGTGACCAGGTTTTTCAGCAGAGCCTTTTACAGGCCACATTTAGCCAGTGTTTTGTCCCTGAAAATGCACAATAGAGGGAAATCATTATAGCAAATACTAGCAAAGATAGTTACCCCCAAAGTTATTTCTAATATTAAATTTACTTTCAGTGAGTGAGTTTCCTGTATTTATATTCAGTATTTTAATTTAAATTTCTAAGAAAAATTACATTAATTTGGAGCTACAAAGCTACAAAAACATAATCTTTTCAGGCAGCAATATTTGTCTTTCTCTGCAGATGTAGAGATTAAATGGAGCAGCAGACCTTTGAAGTCACAGACATTCAAAGGCAGATAAAGTGTCAAAAAAAGATTGTGTAGTAATAGATCATTTTTCTGGTATTTTTGCTTTTCTCTGTAGTTGTTACATCATGAAGTCATGATGCCTTTTTGGAAACCGTCAACTACCAGCATCAGAATCCACAGATTTGCTACAAAATTCTCATCTTGGTTCTTGTGTTTTCCTGTGGCTATATTCCATTAGAATCTTTTCTCATTCCACTAACACCATCTACATGTCTCTTTCAGGATGTCTCAATGTTAAGCCAAGAGAAGCACAGCTGCTTTCAGTTTCCAAGTGACCTTGTGAGAACCATTAGCCAGTCATGCAAGAGAGAAAATAAAAGAGCATCTGAACAGCCTCAGGGATTCTTGGCACAGAGGGCCAAAAATAGATACACTTCTTTTTCTAAATATCTGTGCTTCCAAACTTGTTAACAGGACTATATGTTTCAGGAAGAAATCATCTTCATCTCCAGGATCCCTCTATATCCTACCACCCTCCAGCAACTCAGAGAATTAGACAGCTCTAGCAAGGTGCAAAATTTGGATGCATAGGATTTACTGTAAGAACTCAGCTTCAGGCCTACACACCAACCCTGGGTATGTATGTGTCTCCCCATACATGAACCTGTTATCCACCTGTGCGAAATTTGTCAGGTTTGCTGCTGTGCAAGATTGCCTGTCACAGCATCGTCAAAGCAGGATGTATTGCAATGCCATAAGGCTTTCAGTTTTGGTGATACCACTCAAGAGGCAAGCTTTAGTTCACTGAGTCCACTAACCCTGCACTACATCTTTACATTTCTTCTTCAAAATGTCCAGAGAGGTGATAGGCTATTGAGCAGAATATTTCTCCAATGTTGTCCAACCTTAAAATGCCTCAAAAGCACAGGGCATATATGCTGTAGAACAACCAGGTCTGTTACTTCTGTCCACACTCTGTGCAGGTCATGCAAAGGTCTTGCTAATGAGCACTGTAGGACAAAGCCCTCTTCTCCCACAATGCAGCCAACCTATTACCTTCAGTTCACACTTCATCACCATTTTTGGTACATCTAGCATAAAAAACCAGCCTGTAAACAAGCCTAACTTCAAATACAAAAGTTCACATGGCTCAGAATAATCCACCTGCATGTTGCTACAAGAGACAGTTTGTCATTTAGAGTCATTGCTCCTTAATATTTAGGATATGTTTAACTCTTCAAGGCACAGACACCCAGTGTCCGTGCTAGATAATGTACAAACCTTCGGAACAAGAAAACATACAGTCTGCACCTAAGGAAAGAGGAAACCAGAGCATATCCTGGCAACAGAAATTGGTGTCCCAGATGAGGTCTGCTCTTGGGTTTCTATTCAAAGGCAAATTGCACACGCATATGAACACACACACACATCCATACAGGTTGAGAAACACATACAGGCTTAGATGGCAGGAAAGATAAAGATGAAATATCGATAGATAACTAGATATTGAGGTAGATAATAGAGATAAATGCATAGATAGATAGACAGACAGACACATGAAGTTACACAAGGGCAACATACCACACAGAGATTGCTTCCTCTTTGTAGAAGACACTGCTTGAAAATCTACAAGGTCTCACAGTTTGAGTGGATTGCCTTGAGCCTTCCTTTGCAATTCTCTTGGGGTCCCTGTGTACCAGGATCTGTCTTCTCAAGGAAGGCAGAAAGGGAGAAAAAGTGCCAAATAAACCTTAAAGAACAAATACACCTCTCCCATAATGTGGATTAAGACAGTTCAGCAGACAGTTCAGAAAAAATTTTTTATACTTACTGTAATGCTGAAGGATTACATCACAATGTATGGGAATCCTTTCTGGGCAATCCTGAATTCTCCTAGGTTGCACCCTAAAAGAAGGAAAGAGGAAACATTGACACACTGAGCTACAAGTTCTGGTTTGTTTCAGTGTATGTCAGAGGTTTTCTGCGATGGTAACTTTCCCCATAAGTAGAAAATTCTGGTTTGGTTCCACTAGTGACAAGAATTGTAGCAGACCCAGATTATCACAGAGAGCCACACACAGCAAGTGTGTTGAATTTCTGTGAAACAAATACCAACTCTTTATGATACAGTTAGTAACCAGTGCACCAGAGAGTGACTTTATGGTTATAAAGATAGAATGAAGGATCTCAAAGCTGTTTTTTTAACTCCAGGCAGTCTTTGAAGAAATGAGTGGCAGAAGGAATTTATTTTTGTAAAGTTGGCTTCTTACAGACTTCAGAAAGTAATGCTTTCTTCTTTGATTTTTGTCAAAGACATGTCAGCTTTTGACATTCAAATCCTGAAAAACACCTTACAAGGGATTTAGGAAGAACAAACATCTTGCAGGTTGCATTTAACATAGAGGCCAGCTCTGATAGGGCATTTTCTGGGACTTTGTTCTGTCCTTTATGGCAAGTAGCAATTTGTGAGGCTTCCCAGTACTGTGAGAAATTCAGTGCTAATTAATGTTTTTCAAAAGTTTACTAGATCTTTTAATTTCATTTTCAGCTTAAGAAACATGATGAAATTTTCTGTGTTGACAAGTCTATCCCGACACCTGGTCACAACCCTTTTGGAGATGATAATAATGATCAATAGACTGGAAGTCCAGCACATTCTGTTTTATGCACTCTGCTGGCAATCCTTTAAAATTTCTTGTTAGAGAGTTAGAATGTGTTTGAGCTTTTAAAGTTAGGGCATTTTAATAAAAAACATAAGAGAGCGATATGCACACTGAAAATACTAAGAATTTTTTCTATCACAGTGAAAAAACCGCTGCATAATTATTCAGAAAACACTGTGTTCTCCTATCAAATGTCTATAAAAAAACCAAGCAAACAAACACAAAAACCAAGCAAACAAACAAAAAAGAAAACAAAACAAAAGAAACCAACAACCAAACAAAAAAAAACCCAACGTTTTATTTTTATGTAGGGTTCCAAGCAGCATGCTTGATTCAGCCAGCTGAAATTTTTTTTCTGAGTCAGTCCTGTTTGCTCTGCTGGTTAATAATTGAGTATGTCAATTCTTCAGACCTTTAGTTCACTTGCAGCTTGTGACTTTTCCCTGTCTCTCTTACACTTTCTGATTTGAATTCTCTGCCTGGATTATGGATGCTTCACTCTAATAAAAGGTTGTTACTTACCATGGGAATTTCTATTTGCAAAATTAGCACAAGTGGTGTTCATGCAACATTGCTTATAGAGCAGTCTGACAGTATGAGCATTATATTTATTCTCTGTTCAAATAGAATCCAACTATTTCAGCAAGTCTAAAATGAAACGCTTGGGAATCTCCTTTTCAAACAGAGTAAAAATATTTTGACGCATCACTCTGATTTGCTGTAGAATGATATTTCACAACACTGACATTTCCCACAGGATTTAGTTTTACAGAAAAATATGGGCTGGGAGAGACTTGTAGAAGTTTCCAGTCTTTCCCCTCTGCTCAAAGCAGGGTCAACCAGATCATCTTGCTAATGGTCTTCTCCAGCAAGACTGGATATTTCCAAGGATGTTTAGATCTCTCCATCTCTCTTGTCCCTGTTAAAGGGCTGCACAGCTGTCAAGGGAAAGAAACTTTTCCACATAACAGGTGAGAATTTCCTTTGTTTGATTTGTGGTCATCATCTCTTTTTCTCTCTCTGTGCAACATTTCAGAAAAAATCTGTGCCTATCTACTCTATAGCTCCTCTCCAAGAGTGACTAGACACCCTGTCCCACCACACACCACCCTGAAATAGTTGGTAAAATACAAATGTGAATGTAAGTAGTGTGTACACATGACACCCTGAAAATTGCCTGGGATTACTTTTGCCCTCTTGTCCTGTCACTGGGCACCACTGAAAAGAGTGTGGCTTCATCTTCTTGATCACTTGGCCAAACTGGACATCCATAAGTCCATGGGCCCTGATGGGATGCACCTGTGAGTGCTGAGAGAACTGGTAGATGTTATTGCTGGGCCACTCTCCATCATTTTTGAAAGGTCATGGAGAACAGGAGAGGTGCCTCAGGACTGGAGGAAGGCCAATATCACTCCAGTCTTCAAAAAGGGCAAGAAGGACCCAGGGAACTACAGGCCAGTTAGTCTCACCTCTGTCCCTGGGAAGGTGATGGAGCAACTCATTCTGGATGTCATCTCTAAACACATTGAAGTACAGGCAGTTATTGGGAGTGGTCAACATGGATTTACCAAGGGTAAATCATGCTTGACGAACCTGCTAGCCTTCTATGATGACATAACTGGTTGGCTGGATGAGGGAAGAGCAGCAGATGTCATCTACCTTGACTTCAGCAAGGCTTTAGACACTGTTTCCCATAGGATCCTCATTAGGAAACTGAGAGAGTGTGGGCTGGATGAGTGGACAATGAGGTGGATAGAGAGCTGGCTGAATGACAGAACTCTGAGGGTTGTGATCAATGGAGCAGGGTCGAGTTGGAGGCCTGTAACTGGCTTTTCACAGCAGCAATGTTGTGTTCAGTGGAGCAGGGTTGAGTTGTTGGTGGCCTGTAACCAGCAGCGTCCTCCAGGGATCCGTACTGGGTCCAGCCTTATTCAACATATTGATCAATGACCTGGATGAGGGGACAGAGTGTATCCTCAGCAAGTTCTCTGATGATACCAAACTGGGAGGGGTGGTGACACTCCAGACAGCTGTGCTGCCATCCAGTGTGACCCAGAAAGGCTGGAGAGCTGGGCAGAGAGGAACTTAATGAGGTTCAACAGGGGCAAGTGTAGGGTCCTGCACCTGGGGAGGAAGAACCCCATGCACCCATATAGGTTAGGGGTGGACCTGCTGGAAAGCAGTTCCAAGAAGAAGAATCTGGGAGTCCTGGTAGACAGTAAATTATCCATGAGCCAGCAACGTGCCTTTGTCGCCAAGAGGGCCAATGGAATCCACAAGGAAGAGTGTGGTCAGTAGGTCGAGAGAAGTCATTCTCTCCCTCTACTCTGCCCTGGTGAGGCCACATCTGGAATACTGCATCCAGTTCTGGGCTCCCCAGCTCAAGAGAGACAGGGAACTACTGGAGAGAGTCCAGCGGAGGACAACAAAGATGACTGGGGATTGGAGCATCTCTCTTATGAGGAAAGGCTGAGAGAGCTGGGACTCTTTGGCCTGGAGAAGAGAAGGTGGGGGGAAGACCTTATGAATGCTTACAAGTATCTAAAGGGTGGGTGCAAGGATGATGGAGCCAGACTCTTTTCAGTAGTTCCCAGT
Organism: Hemiprocne comata; assembly: GCA_020745705.1. Classification (NCBI taxonomy): domain Eukaryota; kingdom Metazoa; phylum Chordata; class Aves; order Apodiformes; family Apodidae; genus Hemiprocne; species Hemiprocne comata. Next base: position 44,370,761 of record CM036616.1, read on the forward strand.
GACACGACAAGGGGCAATGGGCACAAGCTGGAACACAGGAAGTTCCATTTAAATATGAGGAAAACTTTATTATGAGGGTGACAGAGCACTGGAACAGGCTGTCCAGGGAGGTTGTGGAGTCTCCTTCTCTGGAGATATTCAAGACTTGCCTGGATGCAGCCCTGAGTAATGTGCTCTAGGGGATCCTGCTTTAGTCGGGGGGTTGGACTAGATGATCTCTAGAGGTCCCTTCCAACTCTGACAATGCTGTGATTCAACAATTCTTTGTAGCCCCCCTTCAAGATCTCTATGGGCATTAATGAGATCTCCCCTGAGCCTTCTCTTCTCCAGGCTGAACAGACTCAGCTCTCTCAGCCTTTCCTTACATGAGAAATACCCTAGTCCCTTCATCACCCTAGTGGTCCTTAGCTGGACTCTCTCCAGCATGGCCATATCTCCCTTGTACTGGGGGGTGAAAACCTGAATCCAGCACTCCAGGTATGGCCTCGCCAGTGCTGAGAGGGGAACTGTCTCCTCCCTCAACCTGCTGGCAAGACTTCTCCTGATGCAGGGCAGTATACTGTTAGCCTTCCTTCCTGCAAGGACTCATTGCTGGCTCATGTTCATCTTGGTTTCCACCAGGACCCCCAGGTCCTTTTCTGGAAAGCTTCTTTCTAGCTCAGTGGTCCCCTACATGAACTGGTGCCTGGGACTGTGCACCTTTCCCCGCTGCAGGACTTTATACTTCTTGCTGAACTGCACGAGGGCTTTGCTAATCCATTTCTCCAGCCTCTGGACGGCAGCACAACCTTCTGCTATATCAGCCTCTCCTCCTGGTTCTGTGTCACTTGTAAACTTGCTGAGGATATAGTCCTCTAAGCCATCATCCAGATCATTAATAAAAATGTTGGACAGGATGGGACCCAGCATTGACCCCTGGGGCATACCACTAATTACTGGCCTTGAACTAGATTTCATGCCACCCTCTGGGTCTGGCCATTCAGTCACTTTGCAATCCACCTCACTGCCTGCCCATCCAGTCCATACTTCATCAGCTTCTCTTTGAGGATCATACAGGAGGCAGTGTCAAAAGCCTAACTGAACTCTAGGTGGACAATTACCAGTGCTCTTCCCTCATCTAGCAAGCCATTTCATTGTAGAAGTTCATCGAGTTTGTCAAGCATGACTTTCTTTTTGTGAATCCATGCTGAATGTGCCTGAAAAGGATCTCCAAGATTAGTTACTCCAACACCTTCCCAGGGTTCAAGGTAAGACTGAGCAGCCTTGTCGCGAACCGAGATAGGGAAAGCCGCGACCCACTGCCTTTCACAGAGGAATCGAGGGCTGAGGACCACTCCCTGTCGCACTCACACACAATGCTCAAGAATCAGTGGGTTTATTAAAGGCACCACGGTTTAGACAAGGTTATTTCTACAGAACAATAACAAATATATACAAGAACAATACACATATATATAGGAATAAACAAACAAACAAAACAAGACAAACACGATAGGAATGATTCTACCCCTCCCCCCCCGTTCTCAGTCCCGGACAGGGATAGGAGGGGAAAACTTGGAGAGAGCCTTTAGGAAGATTAATAGCAATAGGAGGATGCAATCGGTATGTATGAGTGTATGAATGTCTGTAAGTGTTAATAGGAAATGTCAGAGTGTAGTCAAGTTCGCAAGTCTCACCACCGGGGTACGGCCAAAGCCGATCCCTAGTCGGGATCCTTCTCCAGCGACTTCAGGCAGGCAGTCCGTTCGGTACGTCCACACGCCAACAACCACAGGAAAAGGCGCCTCTGGCTCCACGGCAGCCTCCACAGCGATGCACACGCGGCAGCGGTCACCTCCATAGTAACTGTAACTGTTCAGAGACCGCGCCTGCCGGCTCCACTTCCGGCTCCACTTCCGGCTCCGGCCCCGCTGTGCCTCCTGGGAGCTGTAGTTTGTGGTCTTGTGCGCATGCACCTGGTACTCACAAGTGCCGGGGAGCACATCACTAGGAAGGGCCAGCAAACGTCGCTGGCTTAAAGGCCATCATGGAGTCCGTCTCTCACAAGCCTGTAGTTTCCTGAGTCCTCCTTCTCACCCTTCTTGAAGATAGCAGTGACTTTTTTTTTCCTTCAATTCTTGGGCACTTCTCCCAACCACCATCATCAATCAAAGATTATAAAAAGTGGTCTTGCAGTTATGTCAGTCAGCTTCCTCAGTACTTGTGGAACCCATCAGGGTCCACAGACTTCTGTATAACCAGTTTGCCTAAGTATTCACTGACCTGATCATCTTTCACCAAGCTATGCCTTCCTTTCTCCAGACTTTTCCCTTGGTCTCTGTGGCCTGAGATTCCTGAAGGCCAGTCTTGATAGTAAAGACTGAAGCAAGGAACACATTGAGTACTTCAGATTTTGCAGTGTCCCATGTCAGCAGGACTACCATCTCATTCAGCAGTAGGCTCACACTTTCACTGGCCTTTCTTTTGTCACTATCTACTTGAAGAAGCCCTTACAGAAGCCTGGATCCTGAATATATCCTTTCAGTGGTTTATTATGTGTGGTTAATAAATCAATAAACCATTTTGACCTTGATTTTATAGAAAACTAAATTAATTGATCGGTTTGCCCTGGAGATATCTGTACAAGGAGATGTAGTGTCAATAAGAGCTCCCCTTCACATCCTCATCCCTAGGCTGAGCAAGGGCTCTTCTCCCCTTCTGTCTTAAGACAGCTCTCCAAGCTTGTCTTCATCTCAGTTCCCTCCATTGACCTGCCATGGGAATTATGAGGTATCTTCTTACTTTTCAGCTGTCTTCCAACTAGCATTTACTAATGTTCTCTATCCCTATACCTAAAGAACCATGTTACCAAGCCTCACATTACTCGAGTACAATTTTAAGACCTGGGAATATGCAACTACTGGCAGAGCATATAGCACTCCTGAGTACTTCAGTATCTGCTCATTACTTTTGCCGCCCCCTAGGAAGTGGAGCACTTAGCACTTCTTTTTTCAGAGAGGCAATTTTATTCTTAAAAATATTGAAGATTTAAAGTGTATTTTAAAGTGTATTTAAAGTGTATTTGCACCAAAGGGGAACAAGGACCATAAAAAATCTCATAAAGTACACATTATAAAGACATTTTAACTACTGAAATATCTCTCCCTATGCTTATTCCCGTATCATCTTGCTACCACTAGATAGCCTTCCATCCCTGCTCCAGGAGCAGAAGTGGTAGGAACCACAAAGCTCTGTCTGTTCACTCTTTCTCAGGCCATGATAATCTTTCTTATTTTCAATTCCTTGCAAAGTTTTAACTTTGTGGTGCTCCTGACAGTTCCAGCTTCAGCTTACAGCAGAGCACCTTCAGCCTTGCTGGTGCCATGGGAGAAAGCCCCTATACCAGCGTGTTCAGAGGATTCAACTCTAGGTTTGGGCTCTTTGATTTAGGTCCATCTCCCATTGCAAAACAACAGTCATACTGTGGGCACACCAAGAAGCAACAGAGTGCCACCTGGCTGTTACTGAACTTGAGGCAGGCAGGGACCTAGTGCAGAGGTGGTGAGAGAGGCAGGTTTCTTTTCCCTCTCCCCATCCTATTGCTCAGGCTGGATGATGGAACTGAGAGAGATGCAGGCACAGCTCAGCCCTGCTGCCTGTATTTTGGAGAAGCTATAAAGAAACTCTTGGTGCTGGTTGGCAGCTGGAAATGTGCAAGATGCTACAGTAAATGTATAATTGCCTGCACCAGCTTCTGGCAAGAAGTATGCTTTACAAGAGGACTGGAGCAGCAGTTCTTTTTTAGTGCTTCTGAGCATGATCTGAAAGGATGCAGTAGTTCTGCATATGGGCAGTGGCAAAGTTTGACAGATTGGCAAACTCAGAAGAGCTGCTGTCCAAAGAGACTCAGCTGGGTAGTGGGGACTGGAGCCTAGTCATGGCTTTCAGTGATTGCAATTGGCTTGGGCATCGGGCTATGGCCTCTGGTAGAGCAAACAGAGGCTTCTGGAATCTATGTGTCACCAAGATGGGACATGGAGCAGGTCTGAGATGAGACGGTCATTCTGAAAACAAACATCAGAAAATAAAGGCCACCTTGAGAACTTTTAGAAGGCAGATCTTAAGTTAGTATAGGTCAGCATGGCTTGCAGGAGCTGACATTTTGAGATTCGCCCTCCACTGAGACTAATTAGACTGTGCATGGGAGAAATTGTGCATGTTTTGCTGTGGGGGTTGAGGTGCTGTGCTGCTTTTGGTAAGAGGAAGCTGGGAAGAAGGTGATGGCTGGCAATACTAGCCTGGTCTGGCCAGGCACCCTCCTGGTGTGTGTAAAAACCTTTCTGGTTTCTGCAGGGTCCAGAAATGAAGCTCCTCAAGTAATACAATAATGAACGTTTATGCTTTGCCTCCTTCCAGACTTGCTATGGACTCAGAGGTTTCCAGCCACCCTGCAAACCCCAGGCTCTGCATAAGTTTGTTCTCTGCTTGGTCCCTCCTGCTTTGCTAGGGTGGCCAGAGAAGGGCACGGTTAAAACTCTCTTGCTCTCTGGAAGCCATCTGAAATCAGGTAAGAGATGAAGTCTCCAAGTTGGGAATTTCACAGGGTAGCTGACAGGCTCAAATGAAGCTTCTGCATTAAGAAGCTTTTAGAGAGGGCAGTCTTGGGCTGGGAGGAACGATACGTTGTAAAAAGCAAGCACTAATAAATTTATCATCTATTTTAAGCTTATTGTGCATGAAGGAAGAAAGAAACAGTAGTATCCTAGATACTGATGTGTTTGTAACTGGTTTTATTTTAACTGCTGAAACAGCTGGTGATGGATGATGCCATTTTAATGAAGAATATCCTTCCTTAGAAAAGTGGTGGTTTTCTTCGATATTTATTGTCCTTTGGGCTTGAGTTACTGGAGGTTTACTCTTTGTGTTGCATGTTATATTATTTTCTGGTTTGATTGTCATTTTCCTGAGTCACAGCTTTGTTTTTAATTTCCCAGTGACTCAGGCACTGGCAGCAGCTGTGTGGGCATGTGCACTGCAGTGCCAGGCAGTGGTGCAGCCCAAACTACAAGGGGCATAGCAGCAACAAAACAACAGCTTGTGCTTGGCTGTAGTGCTTGGATTTGACTACAGTGAGCTTCTGATTACTAGGTTGTAGGGAATAACAGGAGAGGAGAAAAGCCCTGAACATGAAGAAAATGTCCCTATGTCTTTAAAATTCATAAATGTCTACTGGTGACAAGCAGTGTTGTATGAGAAAAAGTCCACACAGCTGCTGCCAGTGCCTGAGTCACTGGGAAATTAAAAACAAAGCTGTGACTCAGGAAAATGACAATCAAACCAGAAAATAATATAACATGCAACACAAAGAGTAAACCTCCAGTAACTCAAGCCCAAAGGACAATAAATATCGAAGAAAACCACCACTTTTCTAAGGAAGGATATTCTTCATTAAAATGGCATCATCCATCACCAGCTGTTTCAGCAGTTAAAATAAAACCAGTTACAAACACATCAGTATCTAGGATACTACTGTTTCTTTCTTCCTTCATGCACAATAAGCTTAAAATAGATGATAAATTTATTAGTGCTTGCTTTTTACAACGTATCGTTCCTCCCAGCCCAAGACTGCCCTCTCTAAAAGCTTCTTAATGCAGAAGCTTCATTTGAGCCTGTCAGCTACCCTGTGAAATTCCCAACTTGGAGACTTCATCTCTTACCTGATTTCAGATGGCTTCCAGAGAGCAAGAGAGTTTTAACCGTGCCCTTCTCTGGCCACCCTAGCAAAGCAGGAGGGACCAAGCAGAGAACAAACTTATGCAGAGCCTGGGGTTTGCAGGGTGGCTGGAAACCTCTGAGTCCATAGCAAGTCTGGAAGGAGGCAAAGCATAAACGTTCATTATTGTATTACTTGAGGAGCTTCATTTCTGGACCCTGCAGAAACCAGAAAGGTTTTTACACACACCAGGAGGGTGCCTGGCCAGACCAGGCTAGTATTGCCAGCCATCACCTTCTTCCCAGCTTCCTCTTACCAAAAGCAGCACAGCACCTCAACCCCCACAGCAAAACATGCACAATTTCTCCCATGCACAGTCTAATTAGTCTCAGTGGAGGGCGAATCTCAAAATGTCAGCTCCTGCAAGCCATGCTGACCTATACTAACTTAAGATCTGCCTTCTAAAAGTTCTCAAGGTGGCCTTTATTTTCTGATGTTTGTTTTCAGAATGACCGTCTCATCTCAGACCTGCTCCATGTCCCATCTTGGTGACACATAGATTCCAGAAGCCTCTGTTTTGCTCTACCAGAGGCCATAGCCCGATGCCCAAGCCAATTGCAATCACTGAAAGCCATGACTAGGCTCCAGTCCCCACTACCCAGCTGAGTCTCTTTGGACAGCAGCTCTTCTGAGTTTGCCAATCTGTCAAACTTTGCCACTGCCCATATGCAGAACTACTGCATCCTTTCAGATCATGCTCAGAAGCACTAAAAAAGAACTGCTGCTCCAGTCCTCTTGTAAAGCATACTTCTTGCCAGAAGCTGGTGCAGGCAATTATACATTTACTGTAGCATCTTGCACATTTCCAGCTGCCAACCAGCACCAAGAGTTTCTTTATAGCTTCTCCAAAATACAGGCAGCAGGGCTGAGCTGTGCCTGCATCTCTCTCAGTTCCATCATCCAGCCTGAGCAATAGGATGGGGAGAGGGAAAAGAAACCTGCCTCTCTCACCACCTCTGCACTAGGTCCCTGCCTGCCTCAAGTTCAGTAACAGCCAGGTGGCACTCTGTTGCTTCTTGGTGTGCCCACAGTATGACTGTTGTTTTGCAATGGGAGATGGACCTAAATCAAAGAGCCCAAACCTAGAGTTGAATCCTCTGAACACGCTGGTATAGGGGCTTTCTCCCATGGCACCAGCAAGGCTGAAGGTGCTCTGCTGTAAGCTGAAGCTGGAAAGGTTTACAAGGCCCATCCTGCTTCTGAAATCAGCTAGCTTCTCCTCCTTGACTAAATAAATTAAGGAGATGATGCAATTTTTTAAAAGAGTGAGAGAGAAGGAACTTAAGTGCCCCAGGCAGCAAAGCTAAAGCATATGGTGAGATCTCGGTGAGATCTGCTGGGGGCAGATATCTATAAGGATTATAACAGCAAACCGTGAAATAACTACCGAAGCAGAAGGATCAATCTAAAATCAAGGCTGACGTTTATAAAAGTAATGCTTTGTTGATGCTTCCATAACGAACACAAGCACAGCAACCATCAAGAATGAAAAGGCATGGCTGGGTAGTTTCGACAGGCTACATTTAAAAGCATTTTTGGTGTCAGCTTCTAACAACCAGTTAAAAAAAAACTGGAGACCTATTACTTCACCAGCTTGTGGTAAATTAGCCTGGATAATGGCCATTTATATTAATACATGCACAAATCCCCTTGTGAAATACCAAACGCCCACCCAAAACCACCTGGACATGCGGGTGGGGAAGCAGATGCTCTTCCCTTTGAGGCCTGAAGACTCAGAGCATTAGCAGCTAAGATTTGAACAAGCCTCATCTAAATCAAGAGTCAGGGTGATTTTTATGGGAATCGTGCCGTCTGTTGATGCAGGTGAAACACTTCACAGAGCTGATGTTCGGCTGCTTTAGTAAGACATGTTCTTACTTAGGAAACAGTTAGTTTTGTTTGTGTGGTTGGTATTTAATGATATTTTTCAAGTGAGCCCTTAACAGACATCTCCTGAAAAGGACCGGGTAGGAATGCACTACCTTGACAAAAGTTTTCCTGGTCACTACTTGTTAATTTCCCCCCTGAGATAAACATGACAACAGCAAGGCCATGAGTCCACCTGCCTGTGATGTCTGTGCATCTGAGGTAAGACCAGTGGTGGCTTGAGCAAGCCGAAGCTGACCAGGCCATGCATTGCTGTGTGTGTGTGTGTTGCACCATCTGCAGGATTTCAGTGCCTGAATTAAAAAGCAGAGTGGGAATGAGAAAAATAACAACAAATTCAAACTTCCAGAGGTATCTGGATTGCCTGAGTCTTCCTTCAGACGCGTCTTTTCCAAATCACGTTTCTAACAAATACTTCTTCCCAAAAGAAATCAGAGGAGGAAACAAAACTGTACTTGTCTTACCAAATGAAATATGCCAGATTTGGCATACAGAATATACTAGCCATTACTTTTCCCTCAAGTAGTGTTCTTTAAGCAAGGATCTGTAAGCTAGCCGGTTACCTCCCTGCTGCTTTTCACTCCTCTAACCAAGAGTGAAAGTCTCTGGCTTGCCTAATGTCAGACATACCACTACAATACTGGGACAGTCCCTCCAAGCACTCTTTTTAGCTTTCTGCTCTGTAGCCATTTCTATCCATATGCAAGTGTTGAGTTCCTTAGGGAGATTTCTACTGGCATTTGCCCCAAGCCTTTCTATTGTCTCACTGCTTAGTGCCAACATTCTCTTCACTGATTTTTTTTTTTATCCCTTTGTTCTACTTACCTTTCCACCACCATTTTCTGTTTCCCATTTGTAGCACTTGCTGTAGGTGTAAGCCGCTCTTCCCAGCAATCAGCTATTGATATGTTATTTAATATTCTTATTTATATTTTTAATTTTTTTATTTATATTTTAAAAAATCTTGTTACAAACACTGATTTCAAATTTTGGTGCAATTCCTGAATTTGAGTTTCAAGCACATTGGCTGCAGGATATGTGCACAGACACACATTTCCATGGATAACATCTGAGGACTTCTGTAAAGACTTGCTGTTTCCCTCTTGGAAGTGAGTAAGATATTTGTTACCAGAGACTAAGACACAAAACTTGGGAAAAAGGTACTGTGATTCAGACTTAAAAACTTTACAGTCAAGGACTCTGGCATTTGCCCAATAATCATTCTGGCCAATACTCAACAGAAAGGGAAAAGTCTTAGAAAGATCCAAGAAACTTTGGGAATGTTAATTAAATATTGAAGTTAAGATTTTTAATTAATGTACTTAGCCGGATCCTTGTCGACATTGCAGTCTCTGCCTAGCAAGGGACACAGCCATCTGTCATGCAGCAACACTGGCTTTCCTAAGCCTTACCATTTCTCCACAGGGTGTTAATATTCATCCCCTAATGCCCACACAGGATGTCCCTGGAAGAACGATAGTAGGGGAAGCAAACACCTTTACTTCTTTCTCTTCTTACCCACCTTGTCCTGGGGTGGCTGGGATTGCTGCTTGCCCGGGGGTGAGTCCTGCTCATCCTGCTCAGACAAGAAACACCAGGCACGACCAACATGAGAGGAGTCACCAGGCTCAGATCATATTCCTGCAGATTTAACATAGCCCAAAGGGAAAATGAATACTGATTCCAAACACTTAGAGACCCCATATACTTAAACTAGATCACTGTGTTACAGACAGAAGTGTACACTACAATGACAACTTCATTTAGCACATATAACGAAATCCAAATGAAAAAAGGATCCTAAGAGGATACTGTTGCAATGAGACACTGCAGTGTCTCCCATTGGGAAGGGACTATGTCCCTCAAACTATCCTGGTATCACAGTTGCTGTCAGAAATGGCACAAGACCACGGCAGGAAGAGGTTTGATTATAGGAGACAATATTAGATGCACGATTTATTGGTTTCTTGCTCAGCTTATCAAGATGTGTATGTTTATATAAAATTTGATAATCATATAATATATTCACCATAAATTGTTATTGCAGAGCTCATTTTCTTCAGGGGAAAAAGTATCATCATACCTTCTCCTGCACCCTTTGGATAACTAAAACTCACAGAGCGTATGTTTCAGTGAGCCACCCACAATGATGCTTAGGTCAGAAAACAGTAATTATATTCCAGCTGTATGTAACATGCATAGTAATTAGCTATAACAGCTCTTCGTGGATTAAAAGAATTGGGGCTTATTGTGATGTTTGCTTAGCTTATCTAGCCATCAGTCAAGTCCTGGATAAGAGGAAAATTATCTTTCTTTAAAATATACAGTTCCTTTTCTGTGTAGGTTTTTAGACCAATTGGCATTAAAATTGCATTCCTTAACTCGGTTTGGAGTTAAAAGCTCAAAAGAAGAATGGATAGCCAAAACATGCTGTGAAGAAGCTTTACTAGTTCCAGAAACACATGATGCTTTTGAGAAGATTACAGATGAGATTGTGCATGTGGTAGCCCTTGGACCAATTCAAACAGGTCCAGACATCAAAAATATACCCTATACTGGAGCTGGCCACAATGGTCCTACATGGAGCCTCTGGCAGAAAGCACCAAGGGAAACTCAAGGTCGTCCCCTGGGATTTTGGAGTAGGAGCTACTGAGGTTCCAAGGCCAATTACACCATAACTGAAAAGGAGATACTGGCAGCATATGAAGGAGTTAGAGCTGCTTCGGAAGTGATGGGTACTGAGGCACAGCTCCTCCTGGCGCCCCGATTACCGGTACTGCACTGGATGTTCATGAGCAATGCTCCTCCTGTGCATCATGCCACCAATGCTACCTGGAGTAAATGGATTGCTTTAATCACCAGTGGGCTAGGATAGGGAACCCAAGTCATCCTGGAATTGTAGAAGCTATTACAGACTGGCCAGAAGGCACACATTTTGGAATGCCACCTCAAGAAGTAGTTAAACAAGCCAAAGAAGCCCCACCTTATAATCAGCTGCCTGAGGCTGAAAAGAATATGCTCTGTTCACTGATGGCTCCTGCCGCCTTGTAGGAAACCGTCGGAGGTGGAAAGCTGCCGTATGGAATCCTACACGGCTTGTTGCAGAAGCAGATGAAGGAGAAGGAGAATCAAGTCAGTTTGCAGAAGTAAAAGCCATCCAGCTGGCTTTAGATGTTGCTGAACGAGAAGGGTGGCCAAGACTCTATCTCTACACTGACTCATGGATGGTAGCAAATGCCTTGTGGGGGTGGCTAAAACAGTGGCAGCAGGACAACTGGCAGTGAATGGGTAAGCCAGTGTGGGTGGCTGACCTATGGAAAGACATCACTGCTTGGGTAGGGAAATTGGCTGTGAAAGTGTGTCATGTAGATGCACATGTGAGCTGTACCAATAGCGGGGATAAGGCTACCAAAGATGCATTCAGCCGTGTTCCAAAATGTGACTTCCGAGTTGCAGTCTGATGAAAAGGAATGGCTTGATCTACGGGTGCGGCGTGTATGGTTCTGCCACTGCTGAATGACAGAGGTATGATTAGGGTGAAAAAGTGTAAGCTGTTCAAAAAGTACATGGCACACCAACTGCTTTACCTGGGATTCCTTTCCAGGCATGGTTGCCACAAATCAAAACCAAATCATCTAGAAGTCCTATAGCATCAAATCCTGGAGGAATGACAGTCTGCACAGTATAGTTACACCAAAATGTGCAATTGTTATAAGGAGGCAAGGGTGAGATGTCTATGCCGGAATCTTTGATATGGGGGCCAAAGGGGAAATTAGCATAAAAACACAAGGGTGCTTGCAGAGTACCTAACAGATCCAATTCTTGGGGTTGCGCAGATAGGGCAGGGAAATCTCCAATCCTTCTCATGTCTAGATACCAAGGAGCACTGTCCTTCCGTATCAGCCAGCTCTGTCACCATTTACCACTGCACCACCAGTTAGGTTGCATTTTATCCAGAGCAGTGCAGTTCTGTGTCACTGTGTCAGCATGTAAGGTACTCATGTGGGCTATGCTGAGAGGAATACCTACTAGACAGGTACAAAAAGGATCACTTTTTGACATCGAAAGGTAGACATCGAAAGACACAAGGTGTAGGTGTGTGTGGCATTGGCTAGTGTGATCCATACATTCATGCGGGTCACATCCATCCAGGGGGTGGCAAGACATCTCGTCAAGAACATCAGGCACGTGAAACGTGTGGTCACACACAGCGGGCTGGAATCCATTGTAAATGTGTACCTGTGGAAACACAAGCATAACCGCTTCCTTAAGTTAATAATTCATGAGGCCCAGACCATTGACCAGTGACCAGGTCTCGTACCATGACAGGTGGTTTATGCTCCAAAAGCGGGTTTGTAGACCGGTGTTGTTCAGCGGCCGCTCACCCTGCAGTGTCACAATTCAAAAAATTTAAAACATAAAGCGCTTTAGCTAATTGGTCATGCGGTGAGACCTCATCTCCCCCTTTTAGTTTAGCTAGCATCAGTTGCAGAGTCTTATGGGCACATTCAACGATAGCCTGCCCAGTGGGGGAACGAGGAATACCAAATGTGTGGCTTATTCCCCATTGTTGACAAAAGGCTAGTATGGATCCAGAGGCACATGCTGGTCCATTGTCAGTCTTAATTTCTGCAGGGCCACCTAAATAGGAATGCAAAATACAGGAGTATTCCAAGGGCTCAAGATTCACACATGTGGCCGGCACGCAGCTGTTCTACCAGTTGCTCTAAATGGCGGAGCCTTTCTTTCCATAGGGTCACTGATCAACCCAAAAAGGTGTTATCAGTTTTCCATGTTAATTTGCTGATTGTAAGGACTTGTGATGTGAATGGCTGAGCAGTGGCCCCTATTAAAAACCCTGCTGGGCTGTTGTCCCTTGAGCAGTATTCTGAATGTGGATGGTGGTACCAAACTGACCTAAGACATCTTGACCCCACAGGGTGCATGGGATTGGCTCAATGAATGGTGCAGCACGAGCAGTTTGTCCTTCAGGGCCTGTAACTGTTAAGAGATGGGCACTCTGTCGAGGCCATAGCATACCATCCACTCCTATAAGGGTGGAAGCTGGAAAGATGGTCGGCCAGTTAAGTGGCCACTGATGCTGCAGACCCTTGAACCGGCAGCCTTGTATGGTGCGTGTCAGAGTCAGTTTTGATGCTAAAACAGCTGCAGTTCAACGTATTTCAGGCGATCCTGCAGCGCCGCCTAGAGGTGAATGGGCAAAAGGCACTAGCTGTGCGATCCGTTGCCCTGAAGGAATGAAGCAGGAGGCACGGGAGTCCATACCGTGATCTTAATTTCTCCCTCATAGTCCGCGTCAATGACACTCGGGACAACAAACAGTCCTAATTTCATGGTAGAAGAGCGTCCCAAAAGCAGTGCATTTCTGTCTTGCCCTGTCGGCCCCCAGACATTCGTGGGAACCTGATGTACCGCCGTGGTGAATAGTCATGGACTGACTGGCGGCCAGGTCAAGTCCTGGGCTGCCTGAGGTGGCTGGGGTGAGCTCGCATGCCAAACGTTTGGATTCGCATTTCTTTGATTCGCCGGGGCGTGCCAATTCACACCCCCCCCCCCCCCCCGCTTGCGGTTTCCCAATGGCAGTGAATCCCCCTTTTGACTAAACTTGGAACGGCATTCATTAGCCCAGTGCTTCCCTTTTCCGCATCGCGGGCAGCCACCTGAAGGAGGCTTTCTGTGAGCCTTGTGGGTCAGGAAGCCTTTCCGGACATGCACCGGAAACCCACAGTTAAAACAGGCACCCCCGGATACGTGCAGCTGGGCAGCTAAGGTATTTGCGATTGCAGTTGCGTAATAGGACATAGACCCCACGTTCTGGCAGGCTCGTTATCATGTCCGCGAGATCACAAGTATGCCGATTACGAATTGCCTGGAGAGCGCTCTTGCAATCCTCATTAGCATTCTCAAACGCTAGCTGTTTAAACAAGATACCGCGCCCATCCTCATTTTCTACCTCCCGCGATAACGCTGCCGGAAGCCGCTCGACAAATTGCGGACACGTCTCTGTAGGTCCTTGTAAGACCTTTGCAAAAGAAAGGACGGAGTCTCGCCCCATATCCGGGGTCCGCCGCAAGGCATATAAGGCAATTTTGGCAACAAGTTAATAGATGTCATTGGCGTATCCCATCTGTGCACGCGCATCTGTGACTCTCTCTCCGGCTAATTGTGAATAGGTAATAGGGGGCTGCCGATTGCGTAAGTCCCATGAAATCGCATGATTAGTGCAACCCTCCCGGAAGTCCAGAGGGACGCAGTAAAAGTGTCCCAATCACCAGCTTTAAGCGCCTCTTCACGGCACTGTTTCCATCGGTCCCCTGCCCTATTCCCTACGGGCGGGTACAAATCCGGTTCCTGCACCGGGTCCACGGGACCGGGATCAAATGAGTTGTCTAATTCCGGCGCCGCTAGACACCTGGGGAGAACTGGGCAGGAGCCACATACAGACTTTTCCACAATGGCTACTTGCACTTTCTTAACCTTCATGCTAGTTTTGCTTTGGTATGGTCTATACACAGCACTTGCTTGTGTATCTACAAGAGTATTTCTGTGTACAGGCATCTTGGGGTGAAGCATTCAGCCACTCTGCTGAGTAAAACCTGGAAGATGGGGCAGAGTGTACCCCTAGCAAGTTTGCTGCTGACACAAAACTGGAAGGAGGGGCTGGTGCTGCCAGAGGCTTGTGCTGCCATCCAGAGGGACCTCGACAGGCTGGAGAAGTGGGCTGACAGTTCTGCAGTTCAACAAGGGACAGTCCCACACAGGGGAATGAACAATCCCAGGCACAAGTTCCTGCTGGGGGCCACCCACCTGGAAAGCAGCTTTGCAGAGAAGGACCTAGGGGCCCTGGTGGACACCAAGTTGCTTGTGAGCCAGCAATATGTCCTTGCATCGAAGAAGGAATATGGTACACTGGGCTGCCTTAGACAAAGTATTGCTAGCATGTCAAGGGCGGTGATACTTGCACTCCACACAGCACTGGTGAGGGGAGTATTGTGTCCAGTTCTGGGCTCCTCAGTGCAAGACAGACATGGACATACTGCAGGAAGTCCCTCACAGGACCACTAAGTTGATGAAGGGGCTGGAGCGTGTCACGTGAGGAAAGGCTGAGAGAGCTGGGAGTGTTCAGCCTGGAAAAGAGAAAGCTGGGGGGGGGAATCTCAATGCATGTAAACACCTGAAGCTCTTTTCTGTGGTGCACAGGGACAGGACAAGAGGTGATGGGCATAAGCTGAAATATAGGAGATTCCCTCTGAACATCAGGAAACACATTTTTACTGTGAGGGTGCCAGAGCACTGGCACAGGCTGCCCGGGAAGGCTGTGGGGTCTCCATGCTTGGAGATACAAGACGGCTGACACAGGGCTGGACAACTGGCTCCAGGTGATCCTGCTGGAGCAGAGGCCTTGGCCCAGAGTGTTGTCCCAATAGTGGGGTCTGCTGTTGACTGCTTGGGGCGTGGTTTTCCCTCATTGGACTCTGGTTTTGTCCAATTCTTCCTGCTTCACTGTTATCCGTGAGAAACATTTGTCGTGCCAATGAATAGGCCCAAACAGATTCTTCAGTGAAGCACAGTTTATTTACATTCTTGCAAGAATGGGTGATCTAAACAAGTAGGCACACACATGCCAAGGTGAATAATGGTTTATATTCCCTATTCCTGATGCAAAGTCCCCTCCCCTGTTTCCCTACTGGCTGGGTAGTTCAGGGTTTACAGCCTATCCGACACTTTGAATTACCCTGTAAGTTTCCCGCCCCTGTTTACACATTCCATTCTAGCAGTTTACTTTTTACCTTTTAAGGTATGATTTTGACCTTTCTTGCCCCCTTGGCTGTCTTCCCAATTAACAAAATGATCTATACCTACTGGTGTCATCCTGCCCCGAGAAGCAAGATAGAAGTGGCTTTGTTTGGCTTTATCTTGGCCGTAAATCCTGCTCCATGTTTGGATTCCCCAGATGGAGCCCAATTAAGTCCCTCAGTTTCTTGGACCGTAAACCACTCCAGGTGTCATTGGAATGTGCAGATATCTCACTTCTCTTAAACAAAGTATTATATTCCTAACACTAGGTTATATATAAAAAAACCCAAACCCAACAATATGCTTCTAACACTAGGATGTGAAAACAACACTAAACCCAACACTACTAGGATGGAAAAACAACACTACATTTCATTTCTAACATATCTAGGCCCTGATTTGCTTTTGTGTATCCCTTTTGTGCTCCTTTATGTGATTTTTCCCCAAATGTGATTTTTTTCTTCCCCCAAATTTTACTGATTTCAATTAATACCCAACCTCAAGAGGGCCTGAACCCCTCTGTGACTGTGCAGGGGGAGCAGCAGCCCTTGCCTTTCCCAGGCTGCAGGAAGCTCAAGCCCCTGTTGCTGCAGGAGAGCACACGGTCCCGGAGCTCTGGCCTCTCAGGCTGGGAGCGACCAGCGGCTCCTTCCGTGCCCTGCGGGCCCGGACACCCCCCGAGCTGGGCCGGCCCGGCCGGGCCGGTAGCAGCGGTTCCAGAGCCGGGAGCGTTGGTTGGTGCATCCCTGCGAGCTCGCCTTGCCCTGTGCCTCTCCTCCTCATCATCCTCGCCCTCACCCTTGGCTTCATCCTTGCTCTCTCCCTTGTCCTTGTCCTTGCTCTCCCTGGTCCTTGGCTTTGTTCCGTTCTGTTCCTCGCCCTTGCCTTGGGCGCTCCAGAGCCCACCGGGTGCCTCCTGCTGCTCCTGCCCCGCAGCAGAGTGATGGGGCTCTTCAAGAAGAAGAGGTAGCCTTCACACTCTGGCAGCGCTTCTGGGCTGCCCTGCGCTGCCAGTGCCACCTGCGCTGCCAGTGCCACCTGCGCTGCCAGTGCCACCTGCGCTGCCAGTGCCACCAGCGGCTATGAGCTGCATAAGAAAGACCTCAGCAGGCTGCACCGTGCGGCTGCCCGCAGCAACCTGGCCTGGCTGAGGCGATGGCGCTGGTGGCTGAAGATGGTCGGCATCAACAGCCAAGACAAGGAGGAGAGGTGAGGGGCTGTGGGCCACTGGTGGGACAGCTGGGCTGCTTCTGGCAGGTGTTGCTGCAGGAGGTCCTGAGCCAAGCTCACTAGTCCTGGGCAGTCCTCTCCCAAGCACAAGGACTGTTTTAGGACAGAGAGCCCACTGATCCAGGGGCTCTAGATCCACTACCAATGGCCTGACCAGCCCCCCCCGGCAGCTTTTGGGTGCCATGTGGAAGCTTTGTTTTGGGTTCACATTCAAGCTGATTGCTTGAAAAGCAAGATTTGCCCTGTCAGCTGGGAGAGGGAACTGTAGAGCTTTTTGTTGCTTGTAGCTGCTGGGTCAGCTCGAGTGCTGTGGGAAGTGTGTGCCCCTACCCTGCCACTTGGCCACAGTGTCACTGCGGGGCTGTTGTGCAGCTGCTGAGGCATCACCAGTTCTCTTCTGCCCTGTGGGTAGAAGTGCAGGATTGCAGCAGCAGCCCTGGGGAGGAGCAGGGTCTGGGCAGGGTTCCCAGGGCTGGGTGGCAACACAGCTTTGGTTCTTTTGTTGTCTGTCCATGTTCAGCTCATATGTTTAATTTTTAGGACACCTCTGCATCTTGCTTGTGCAAATGGCCATGCGGAGGTCGTTACATTTCTAGTGGGACAGAGCTGCCAGCTGGACCTTGCTGACAATTTGGGGAGATCTCCACTGATGAAGGTATGTGGAATATGTTACGCTCTTTAAGTGGGTCTTACCGACTGTGCATGAATGGAGAGGTGTCTGGCAGGATTCTTTACACAGACCTGTGCAGAAACATGCTTGTTGTAATCAGTGTGGAATAGGCAAATGTTAGCTGGTCTATGAAGATGCTCTTCTTTCCCAGCTCTCAGAAGCTTGGCGAGCTGTGGCAGAGTACAACGTAAACTTGGGAAGTCTTTCCTTTTTTTGGATTTGTTCCCAGGCAGTACAGTGTCAGCAAGAGGAATGTGTAGATATTCTGCTACAGCATGGTGCCAGCCTGACTCTGGCAGACTCTGATGGCAACTGTGGGAACAGGGGGGAAGGGGAGAGGTTCTCTCTTGTTTTCTGTGTGTGTTGTTATTGGTATATAGATGTAGTGTTGTATAGCTGTTGGTATATGGATATATAGGTGTGGATATAGATATAGAGATAGACCTTGTGTGTTAGGTGATATCGGACTTGCCAAACCCTCAGTGCCTTTAATAAATCTATTGATTCCTAAGCGTTGTTTGTGAGTGTGACGGGGAGTGGTCCTCAGCCCTTGATCCCCCGAGGTGGGGGTGTGGGTCACGGCTTTACCTATCTCGGTCCGCGACAGCAACACCGCCCTCCACCTCGCTGTCCTGGCTGCTAATATAAATATAGTGGGGCTCTTACTCCAGCATTACGCCCCTATTGATGCCAAGAATAAGGTACACTTTTGTTTTTGTTAAGGGAGTGCTTTCAGAAAGGTGCATTCATATTTTTCTAGAACTTTTTTTTTTTTACTTTGATTTTTAACTTGATTTATTTCTCTGTCCTTTCAGGAGGGATGTACCCCATTAATGCTTGCTGTCTCTGAGCATCGTGAAGAGACAGTAGGTTTTCTCCTTCTAAAAGGGGCAGATGTGCATGCTGGAGATGTGTGAGAAAGGTAAGGGGGTTGTCAAAATGGGTCCCTTTAGTATTCTTTAGGTTGGATTGATGAAAGGCATGAGAATGAGCCCTGAAAAAGCAGGGAGGCACACACAGAAGGAGCTCTTTCTGTGTGACTTGGGACAGTGGGTCTGCCCTGGCTGCTGTCGTACCTCATGGGTGCTTTCTGCATTGAGGAGGCATTACAAGGAGGCATTGTCTGGCAGGAAATGTGTCATGAGCTCAACAGCATGGCCTCAGTTCTGAAACCCATCTCCTGCACAGCCGCACAGTGTGTACTTAAGTGTTGTGCATGTGGAAGCTTTGTCTGGACATTGAATTGTTTTGACTCGCTCTCCCATTTTGGTGTTGCTTTTAATGGAAACTGCTTTTTCTTTAGTTGATTTTAAAGTAATAGGGGAAATAGTTTTTTCTGAGAGCAAGCAGGAATGAAAAGAATCACAGTGTCTGTGTAAAATTATCTATTTCATACCATATTTTGGATCTTTCAGAACCCCACTGATGATTGCTGCTTCTGGTGGGCAGCTTAATTTGATCAAAGTCCTTCTTCAGTATGGTGCTGATGTTTCCCAGGAGGACTGTGATGGCTGGACAGCTGAGGATTACGCAATTCTTCATGGATATTCTAGGTAAACTTTTAACTTTATAATTAGAAAAAGTTGTCAGTTATCAGTGTGGCTTTTGAATATTTTTGGTAACAGCACCAAGGTTGAATTGTGTGTGTGGACCTGTCCTGAAGCTGTGCTCAGTGCTGCCTTCTGATGTGTATCGTTCCTGTGTCTTGTTTTGATCTGGAAGTTGAGAAAATTTCTACCCAAGATTCTCTTGTTACTTTCAAGTTTCGTTGCTAAAATGTCTGTAGCCAGAGGTTGAACTTGAACTGAAATGCATGTAAACCCCCTCCCCAGACCAGCACCTTACTGACTTCCCTGCAGTGAGCAGGCACTGCCAGCCTTCTGTTTCAGAGACCCAACTGATATCCCTCTTGTTAAAAACTCGAGCAGTTTCATTCCTCTTATGCATAGCTTTGTGGCTGTGGCTGTTCCTTATCTAAGGTGGTTATGTGTGCTTGAAAGCTAGGCTGAAAAAATGGACCAAGCAGGAGTTGATAACCTCCAATATGCACCTATAGGATGAACGTGGCAGTAGGGCACACTGAAGTATGTAACAGCCATGCAGCAGGCTCTGTGTGCATTACCCTTGATGAACACTGAGGAGAATATGCGTGTGTATGAATGGATAATAAGTGGCTGTTAGCTGTTCTGATCAATGGTACATGCAGGTATGTGGTTATTTTTACCAAATACATTTCTTCTCTTTCTCAATATGCTTTTGGAGCATAGGAGGTTCAAGGTGAATATCCAAAAAAATTTTTTTACTGTGAGAGTGACAGAGCACTGGAACAGGCTGCCCAGGGAGGTTGTGGAGTCTCCTTCTCTGGAGACATTCAAAACCCACCTGGATGCGTTCCTATGTGATGTGCTCTAGGTGACCCTGCTCTGGCAGGGGGGGTTGGACTAGATGATCTTTCGAGGTCCCTTCCAACCCCTAGGATTCTAGGATTCTATGATTCTATAATATAGTCTTAGTAAACAGCTGGCAGAAGAGAGAGACCAGAAGAGCACAGGAGGAGGTTCTGCAGGTGGTGCCCAAAGCTCCACAGTACTTAGAACTCCTCACCAGGCAGAACCTGCTGGCTTCACGTTGGGTGCACCTGCTGTGGACAGAGGAGGTAGGATCCTAAACTATGGGGGAGCTCAGGAGGAAAATCACTGTGGCTTTTTCTTGAGGTGGTTTGAGTTGTCAGCGCTGACTGTGTTCACTGCTGGCTGTAGTGCAGGCATCAGATGGAGCAGCACAAGCAGTTTTGTGAATGTGCTTATTGGTTGCTGCTTTGGAGACACTTCTTGTCAGGCTGTGAAGGCAGCTGAGGTCTGTGTGCTACATGTCCACTTGCAGGGGTGTTGCCTTCTCCCTGTCAGATGGCCCACCTGGATAGATTTTCCTATAGAGAGAGAGGAGGGGAACAGGGAAGGAACTAGGTGACAGTGCTTTTGTTTTTCAGGCATGCACTTTTACCTACAGATGGCCTTTCAGATGGTGAAAATCCAATTTCACTAAGTAGGATGGGTAGAGCAGGTGGATGGTGATTTCTAGGCTAACCCTTGTGTACCACAGCACACAGATGTGCATATGCACACAAGGCCACACAGGTGACTCTTGTACCAGTCAGTGCACTTGTTTTGGTGCAGTTGGGGCCTGCCCTGTAGCCCTGGGGAACAGGGTAAGCTCCTTCATCATGCTGGTGAAAGCTTGAGGGTGGTACAGAGTGTCCTGGTTGTGTCCCCTGTGCCTGTTGGTGCAGTGTGGAAAACTGCTGGGGATTCTTCTGTGTGACACTCAGCTTTAGATCTTGATTCTGCTCTTTGATTTTCTTTACCTTTTCAGAATCCTCTGTACCTGGGCAGAGCAGCACCTGGTGCAGTACAGAGCATGATGTTATACATAATGTTACATAAAATAGTGACATCTCTGCATGTGATGTGCATTCGTGTGTAGTGAGCACTTGGCTGTTCATTGGCTTACTGTCTTCCTAAACCACCACCATTTGATTAGCTCTTTACTAACATATTCATCCTGTGCTATTTTTTTTCTGATTTAAAGGTGTTACTTAAACTTCTAGGTGTAAGAGTTCAAAGGAAATAGAAGTCTGGTCTGGTTTATTTGGTTTTAATTGAGTATGGCTTGAAAAAGCAGTTATTTTGGAAATGCATTCATTCATGCTGCCTTGTGTTGAATTGGCTGCCTGAAGTTTCATTGTTATGACCTGTAGAGTTGTCCATGTGAAATGTTTGTCTGTGCTGGTTAGTTTTTAGCATGCCAAGTCTAATTTCAACATGTCATTTCATGTCTGAACAGCAACGGATGACTTGTCTGAAGGGGAGTCAATAAGGTGAGACTTTCAAAATACCTCACACTGACTTGAGGGATGATTTGAGAGACACTGTACTCATTTTGCTTTGCTTTTTAAGAAGCTCTGAGGAGGAGGAGAGTGGGGACACTTGGAGTGATTCTGAAGAAGAACTCCATTTTACCCCCAAGGTAGGGTGTGTTTACAGGAAACATGTCCTTTAAAAATAAATTATTTGCAGGTGAGTTTTCTCTGGGATTGAAAGAAACCGCAGTTGCAGCCAGTGTTGTTTTCTCCTTAGAAGCATTCTCTGGCCCACTAGCCTTTCTTCTGCTGTGAGTGTTTTCTCAAAGAGCTGCAGCTGTGGCAGATTGTGCAGTAGATTTGTGGTCTGGGGCAAAAGAGCAAGAGGTGACAAGATGAACAACCACATTGTTCAATTTCCTCTTGTTCATTTGGGTCCAGTTGGCAGCCCCTAAGAGTTACTATTATCATCTATTCTGTTCCTCTCCAAAGGTTGTTACTGTTTTCTGTCAGTTTGGTGGTAAAACCCTAATAGAGAAAGGAAAAGGGCATTTATGGATCAAGAGCTATTGCAATCCTTCATCAGCTGGTTCTCTTTTCCTCCTTGTCAGGTTCCTCAGGAGCGCTCAGTGGACGAGTGACTCCAATGGGTTCTTGCCCCTTCTCTGAGGTGGCATTCTGTGCTTGTCTTCCCACTTCTCTGAATGCTGGGGTAGTGTCCTTTTTGTCAGCTACAGGCTCTCACCCCTGCTGTTCTTACTGATGTTCTGCAGAATTACCAACTTCTGTGGTGCTGTGACAGAGCATCTGTTCTGTGGCACTGGGATTCTGCAGGGATGAGGAGCCTGAGTGTGGTAGTTCAACCCACTCTAATGCTGGAGCTGCCAGCATCTTTAGTTTTAATGTGATGTCATTTTCTTGCATTGATTTAAATAGAAATTATGCATTTTTCTGGCCTGATACTGAAATGCAGGGATATTTTGGTAAGTGTACATGCAGGGACTGGTTTATGCATGAAGTCTGGGGATCTGGACAGTTGCCTTGCGCACATTTGCAAGTAAGCATTCTGAAACTGTGATCTTAAATACAGCTGAATTTTACTAAGTATTAGAAAAAATAAAAACAGATTTTTGGAACTGTGATGCTTGCAAACATCATTTTGGAAACAATTTGCAGAAGTGCCTGCAGAGTGTTTTGGGGTGCAACACTCACTGAGTTGGGCGTGTGAGGAGTGTTTGTGTAGTTAGAAGTGTAGGATGAAGCCAGCACCTGAGCACTATCAAAAGGATGGCCTGATCGTATTTACTGTTCAAGATCTGATGTGAACAAAGTATTTGTGAACAAAGTTGTTGTTGCTGCTTTAAGAAAATTATTTTTTTTTATTAATCTTTATTTACAGAAGCTGTAGAAGCCAGACTTGATGCTGTTAATGAAGGCTTTCCAGCAACGCAGGAAAATCAGTAAGCTATCTGGAAAAGATTCCATGATCTACTGATCTGTAAAAGCAGACTTGCTAAGTAGGGTTTGTGTTTGGGGTTTTTTTCCATAGTAAATGAGAAAAGTAAATTTTGAAAACATGCCACTTAGTCATTTGAGAAACAAATAAGCCATATTGTTAACATGAAGATATTAATCTCCTCCTAAGCCTTTGTCCCTGGTCAGGTCCTTCATCCTGCTATCCCTTACCTGGCTCCTTTTCATGACATTCCCATATGGCTCCTCTCCTGTGCATTAGTCTGGACACATACCATTTGCAATTTAAATACATTTAAGTGTGCTTGAAAGCACGACCAGCTGGGCCAGAGGTGAGCACTGCTGGTCCTCAGCTCAGGTCTCAGAGCAGGAGGAGGAGGAGGCCCCGTTTCCATTGTCTGTCTCCAAAGAGCAGCTTGGGGTGGTAGGTGTTCCCAGAGCATGTGGAGCTGATGCTCAGATGCTGCCCAAGGGGCCTGGCAGGACCTTCTGTGTTCAGGTGTTGTGCCTGTTCCTGCTTTTCTGTCTGTGGGCATTTCACCAGCAGTGTTTGTCATTGTGCAAGTAGCCAGAGCCCAGGCTGGAGCCAGCAGGGGCCCTCGCTGGTCTCCAGCTCCTTCCCCCTTCTCAGTGTCCATGTCTCCATGTCTCCCCACGAGTGAATCCTCAACCAGTTTTACCTAGTGGAGTAGCTTAAAGCAGAGACATGAAGGTAGTGTCATCTGGCCAGGAGCCCACTGAGGCTGAGCCCTGTGTTCGTCTGCTAGAGGAGAGATGTTGATGCCAACCCCCTGGAACAGAAAGGGTTTTTGTGTGTTTGGGGTGAGGGTTGCAGCTGGGAGCCTCTGCTCATTTGGCAGTGGCTGTGCTGAGGGGTCTGGCTTCTGGGATGGTGCAGGGGAACAGCTCAGTGTCAAGAAGATCTTTGCCTGGAGCACTAGGAAAGGAGCCTTGTATCCTGGTGCCTGGAGTGAGGTCAGTGTGAGGATGTTTTGGAGAGTGTTTCTCCAGCACCTCCTGTCCATGGGACAGGATGGTGAAGGCCAAGTTCTGGATCTGTAGGCTGGTGAGCAGGTGACCAGAACTCTGTGTACCACAGGACTGCAGCTCCTGCATGTCCCCCAACATGTGTTGGGTGTTTTTGGAGCTGTGGCAGCTGTTGTGCATAGCCATCTTCTGCTGGAAAGGAGAAAAGAGGAGGGAGCAAAGTGAGGGAAATGCTCTGATGTGTCTGGGTGTGAAGAAACCCTTGAAAAGCACTCAGGTCTGAGTTTGTCCTTCAGCAGTAGAACCACTGCAGATCTTTTGGATGCAGGGCTTGACTGCTGAGGAATAGCAGAGGGAAAGAAAAACATTCAGTGCCTCACTTCTTACCTGGTCTGTAGGTGCCATGCCAGCAGTGGGAGTGGAGGAAGAGGAAGATGCTGATTCTTCTCCCTGGGATTCTTCCTGGGACTCTGAGGTACTTTCTGTGAGGGACATGGAGGTTCCCGCCAAGGGGGGGGGAGGGTAGAAGCAAGATCCAGAAGCACTTGAGAGCTTGCTTTTGACTTGGGCCCTCCCATTGATGAGGCTTTTTTCCTCATGTCCTGCTTCTTCCATTCGTTGGGAAGCGGGGCCCTTGGAAGAGCTTCTGGTCTGCGCCAGCTGTCCAGTTAGGAGTGGGATGAAGTGAGGTCAAACTAATGACTTGGGTCTCGTAGCAACTGGCCTTTGGGTTTGGTTTCTCAGTTGTTTGTGCAGGTTTTATCTGTGAAGATTCACTGCCATGTAGCACAGTTGGTGGTGCGACGGCTGAAAGTTCAACTAAGACTAGGAACAGGAAGCTATTGGTTTTCCTTGAAGCAAAGTAGGAGAAAAGAAGGAACATGTTCTGGAGTGCTATCACTTAAATGAAGCTGGGTTGACATGAGGAAGTGCTTCTCAGGGGCTTTGCAGAAGCAGAGGTGAGACTTAGGATGTTAGGCATTTCTTTCTACTCATACAGATTTCCATGGAAAAGCCAGAGGCCTTGTAAAACCAAGGTCGACAAAGTTTCCCTTTTGTCTCACACAAAAAAAGTATTTTTCATGTTGTCAATGGGTGGCAAAGAGGATGCTTGTTTCTGCTCTTTCCAGCTGTTTTGGTCGATCTCTTCTAGGAAGAATCACCTGAGCAAGACGAAGAGCAGAAGGAAGGCAGTGGTGAAGAGCTAGGAACTGCAGTTGCTGAGGTTGGGAAACAGCATTTTTTTAATGATAGCCCTCAAGTGCACAAGACAACTTCAAAAGACAACACTGGTGAGAGAAAGGAGTTAGTAAATACTGATCCAAATTCTTGCTCTGTGAATATTCGTGCACAGTAAATGACCTAAGATGGTGATTGACTTCTGAGACAGCTCATTTTTCCCTTACCTGTGAATCCTTGTGGACATTGGCAGAGCAGGAAAGCAGCTTTTCTTCTTTTTTGTCCGTTCTTTGAGAACTGAACTGGTGCTGTTGGATCCCAAACGATGCTGTGGGAAGCAGGTGCCAGGCTTGCCTTTGTTGGTGTGTTTCCCAGAAGGGATCTGAACAAAAGGTGCAGATGGAAGACAGAAGGAGGACTGGAGTGCCTTGGGTGTGACAGTAGTATTCCCCTTTCTGGCCCATTTCCACTGTCTGTCTTCAGAGAGCAGCTTGGTGTAGATGTTCCCAAAGCATGTGGAGCTGCTGCTCAGACACTGCCCAGGGGGCCTGGCAGGACCTGTTGTGTTCAGGTGCTGTGTGGTAGGAAGCTGCCTGCATGGTGCAGGGTGTGACCTTAGGGAGCACTGACAAAGTGATGGAAGGAATCTGGGAAACATACCTTGATGGAAACAGTGTAGGAGCAGTCCTGTCTGACCAGCCCCTGCTGTACTTGCGGGAGGGAGGCTTTTAGGAGTGGCAGAACCTTCAACACACAGTGGTGTATCCAGACTTTTCTCATTCTAGGTGACCCTGTTGCCTCCTAAGAGCCTCATGTGCAGATGGCCAACACACTGGGTGCCTGTCCGGCCTGGTTCTGCTCTCGAGCTGCTGTTGGTTCCTGAAGGGATGTCACCAATGAGCGTGCTGTCTGTGCAAATACTGCTCTTGAATTGCATCAGGCTCCAGTGCTTCTGGCCACCCCTTCCAGCTGGCACTCCCAGAAATGTCTGCTTAGTGAGGCAGGGACTTGCTGGTTCAATTTATCCAGCCACCTGACAATTCTAGTCAGAGGGACATGGACCCTTCTATAGAAGCTGTGCATAACGATGGGAGAAAAAGGAGATGCTGATCTCCAAAGTATGGAGGTTCTTGGTATAGGAGCTAAGTGTTTATTCCATGCATCTTGGTGTTGATCATTCTGGCACTCTCTGTAGTACCTTCTGTGGTGCTGTCTACAAATGTTCCTTGACCACCAGCACATCTATTCTCTGTTTCCAATGCTGGTTGGAGCCTTTGTCTGCACCAGCAAACAGCTTGATATTGGGATATCTACAAGCATCACTAAAGGCTCGATCTACTCTGTGAGCTTGAAAAACAAGAAAAAGGGAAAAAATGCCCGTTTTCCTTATAGAACATGATTGTTAGATAATCACTAATCATTATTGTTGTTGTTACTATGTTTCATTCTGGCCAGACTGTCTGAAATGCATCATAGTCATCAATAGATCATCCCAACAACCCTGTGAAACAAGTGCTGCCAACCCACTAATGACTAATGTGGGAAATATAATAAAAATACCCACTAATGTGGGTATTTTAGCCTTCTGCTAAAATACCAGAAAAACCAAACTGACGGAAAATCTAGGAAATTGCACCCACCAGTGATTGAGGTAGAAGGAGCAAATGGTTGTTCCACACTGTGTGACTTTGGATTAGAGTTGACCTCTGGAGACCTGTATGACCGACTGAGGAGCTTAGGTTCCCAGTTCAGGCGTGTGGGTTGTAACTCTGAGCTTGGCTCTCACAGGATCCCCTTCCAGAAACAAATGTTTGCAAGAGGAGTCGCCTAAAGCAGGAAATGCCAGAAGTGAGGTTGGCCCTGGGACTCATTAATACTGGCCCTTTTGTATCTTTATGATGATTTTCTCCATTCTTGCCAATTTTTCCTGTAGAATATTGTGTCCCTCTTCAGCAGTGAAGCTTTGTGTCTAGAAAGGCTGTTGTGTAGGAACCATAGAATGACGGAGGAGAAAGGAGGTGCAGAGTAACTGATGTGAAGAGCCTCCATCTGTTTGTAGATGCCACACTTGAGCTGGTGGGACTTGTTTCTTTCTGAATCCTTGACACTTCAAGGTGCTCAGTGTGCATTCCACACAAACAGGGACCATGAGTTGCTGCTTCTAAACTGTGCCTGGGATGGCCTAGAGCCCAGTGCTTGGGTGTAAACAAGATTCAAGGTTGGCGCCCCATGATGGGGAGTCCAGACTGAGTGATGCTTCTGAGGAGTGTGTGACCTGTCCAGGATTGCTTTGAAACTGAGAGAGGAAAGGGTGAAATCCCGTTTTCAGCAGTACAGGTGAAATACTCAGTCCTGATTTGTGTGTAAAGACAAATTTGTTTCATGCAGGGAGTAAAGTTGGGCCCGAAATATTTCAAGCCTGCGGTTTTGTTGTTCGTGGCTTTCTGTGCACAGCACAGAGGGAAATGAAAACTTCTGGAAGAATGTAGCCAGTCACTGTGTGACACACAGTGTACCAGAGAGAGAGATCACACACCTTGGAGAGACAGGAGTGATTTATTTGTGGCCATTTATAATGATATCCAGAAACTTTCCTCTTTACATTAAAAAGTAAAATGCTATGGAAGAAGGGAATTCACACAGATGCGCATTAAATCTGAGTGATGATCATTTTCTCTCTAGCAGCTCACAAATTGGAGGGGATGTGTTATTTTGTGTGAAGATTTTTCTCACCAATATTCAAGATGCACTCTAGGTCTAAGTAAGTAGCATTAAGTCATGCTGGTTATAAAAATGTAGTGTTTTTCACTGTAGGTGAGCACTCAGGATCTACCTTGCACGTGTCATCATCAGCTGAACACAAAGGCATCAGGGATGCCATAGAAGACTATGGAGTGCAGGTATGTAAACCCAGATATTTTGAATTAGAGTCTGAATTGGTAAATCGTGTTATACACTGAGACAAAGAAAACTAACCAGTGAGTGAATAATGCTGAAGTCCTGAAGACTATTAACAGTGTCTGGGTGCTAACTGATGTGTGAGTTGTGGGGCTTCCAAGGGGCCTGCCTGTTCCTCAGAAAGTGAATTTCAGACACTTCTGTATTTTATGATGTGTTCATTCTTTGTGGCTCTGTGAAAGACTAATTAGCTGGACAGCCAACTCATGAGGACATCAGGTCAAGTGCCTTTCTGCAAATTCCCACAGGACAGGAGGATGGAACCTGCTCCTGTGCAGAGCAGTAGCCTGAGTGTCTGTTGCTCAGACATGCATGAACCAAGTGTTGCTCCCGTTGCTGCAGGGAGATGGTTCTGGTCAAGATGAGAGAGGGAAGAGAATAAAGAGGAGGGGAGGAGTGAGAAATAGGAAGACAACTGAAAAAGCTGTAGGTAGGGGCAGGATGCCTTGTGATGTGGTGTTCCTAGGAGCAGGTACAGCCTTCTCTCTTGAGAGAGCATCCTACAAGTCCCAGGCAGAGCAATGGTTTAAATGTTGCCTGACCCATCTGGTTCATCATCCTTAACCTTCTGGAAAACAGGAACCAGTCCCATTGAGTGTTTAGACACTTGGGTGTAAGGTTTGTCTCCCTTAATGGTTTGAATAGTGCTTTAAAATGACATTTCCTTCTGCATATCGAATCCAGAATCTTGGAGTCAGGTAAATACCTGCCTGTGTCAGAGAACCACCTGATTCTTCATGTTTCAGTTTCTTTAAGGGGAAGGGAGGAAGAACTCTCCAGCAGGGCTGTCAGACATTTTAGTGTGGGAATTGCTTTGTATTCTTAGTACCAAAATAACAGGTTCCTTTTGAGGATGATGAGTGGATGAGTGGGTGGATGGATGGATGGATGGATGGATGGATGGATGGATGGATGGATGGACCGTCCAGATTTCTGAAACCTAATCTGTCAGTAGTGAGGCAGCTGTTACTCGAAAACGAACTTGGTTAAAAGACTGCAAGGGGACATGATTCAACGTATACTTAAAGTGTATCTCAAAAAAGCTTTCAGACAGATGTATTAATTTAATGGTATTTTTATCTTGGAGAAATAGAACCAGGAATGATCTAATCCAAAGACCTGCCTTTAGTCATCAGAGTCATATCTGCAGTGAGACAGTGGCTCTTACATCACAACAGAGTTCTCTGGGTTTTGTCAGAAAAAAATACACAATTGCAGTGTATGCTTGTGTATTGTTTGAGAAGAATAGAACTTGAGCCTTTTTTATGTGTTAGGAAACAGAAACCCTCCTGAAGAGCTGCTGATAGTTTGGAGGTGTTAAGCTGAGAAAGATTAAGAGAGTTAATCATCTGTGCAGATGCCTGCTGATGGCAGGCAAAACTTCATACCTTTTGAGTTCAGTCCCATGACAGGTCTAATTGTATCATCAAATAAGTTACAGGAAAGGCGTATTTCATGTTCTCACAACTTTCTTCTTGCTCATTTACCTGTTTCATCAGGGCATGGTCAGACAGCTGCAGCAGGAGCTTGCCCATGCTCTTGAAAAGCAATGTGTGTCAGAAGCTTTGCTTGAAGAGGCCAAGCGCTGCTGCAGGGAGCTGAAGAGAGAGAATCTGGGCTTGCAAGAGGAATTGGAAGAGATTAAAAGCAAGGTACAGAGTGTTGTCCTACAATCCTAGAGGAAACTTCAGCAGGCTAGGTTGGATTAGGAGTGAAGGAATTGCCCTGTTTTATAAACTGACCTTTTTAAGGAGCTGAGAAATGGTCATGTGACACAGAGCTCATGACAGCTTTGCTTGTTTTTTTTTTCCCCAGGAAAATGAGAAAATGGTGGAACAGCCAATATCTCCTGATCAGCTAGAAGAAAAATTAGAGAAGTTTACAGATGTGCAAACTAGTATCTTCTCAAATGCTTGTGAAGATTGGCCAGTTGTTGTGGCATCTGCAAGGAAGCCCGACAGTGTCCCCCTCACAGAGAGTCTGCTACACTCCTGTCCACCACATTCAGGGACATGTCTCCCAAAGCTCTCTACCATCCTCCCTGACTCCTCCTTGTTAAGGTCATTGGTAACATTGGCAGAATTCCACACTCGTAACAAGATGATACAGAGCAACCTAGAAGATCAGGACACAGTCCTTCACTGCCACCTCTCTGATCAGAGTAATGAAGAGGAAGAAAATACAGGCAGCAAAAAGAAAAGGTCATTGAAGCATTCCCTAAACCAAGCAGGGACACAGAAGAAATGCCCAGAAAATAAAGTGGAAAGGTAAGTACATGCTTTTTGGAGTGGTCGTAAGATACTACTTTTCCCTCATGTGCTGTCCTCCTAGAATTCCTGTTCTACCTCTGGTCAGCATTATGTATGTAAGCCCAGGATGGCATATTTGTGAGAAAAGTTCCTTAAGACCCTTCCATTCATTAGAACTGTCTTAATTTCTCTTTAGTGTTCCAGCAGTAACACCACTGATCGTGGAATTGATAGGGTGGGTTTTTAATTGATTGTGTTTTAACAGGCAGCCTTCTTGCCAGTCTCCAATAATCTCCTCCTCTTGTTCAGTGGGTGGCAGAAAATGTGAATTTCATGTCCTTTACTGCTTGAGTAAGGACAGGTCCATCAGAGAACAGAATTTGATTCTATGAAGCAAAAAAAAAAAATAAAAATCTTTGCTGGCTTCCACTTTAGCAGCATGTCTGAGGTTGAGCTTTCCATGGGAAAGGGAGGGTAGCTCAGAGTTCCTGAGCAGAGGGTGGACCTTTCAGAAGGAGCCCTGGAAACACGTGGTATTCACGGATTGCTTTGAAGCCCTGATGCTGAGAAGTCCTAAGTGTTGCTAACTCTTGCTGCTCCTTGCAGACTGTGTGACTGCTAAAAACTAGGCCCTCCAAAGAACCTCAGATCAAATGCTGTTCTGGATTTGGTTGCTCCTAATCCCTTCTACTTTCAGAAGTCAAATAATAGTCAAAGACCTGGAGTGTAACTTTGTGGAAGTGTTACTGCCCATGGTAATTCTTTGAATGTTTCTGAATGTTCAGAGATGATGAGGATCTGGAAGAAGTCAATGCTGAGCTCTGGATGTAGCCCATTATAACATCTTCAAGCATCTTCATCAGACGTGGTCTGGCTGCACATCTAGTTCAGTATTCCAGTGAACTGGGACATCTTAGCAATGATTCGGCACTGAGCAGAAGTCAAAGTCCAGCAGAGAGCTCCACAAGTCCAACCGTGGCTGAGGAGTTACTGGCAGCCCTGTTGCATTAACAACCACTGTGGCTCAGGTGAGCATTTTGAAATACTGCTCTCAGCTCCTGCTGAAGAGCATCTGTAAGCAGGGTTGTACTTTTTAGGCCAAAGTTGCAATTCATTTCTAGTTCCAAACCATCTGATCTCATCTGCGGAAGCAACTCCTCCTCATCAGAACAGTTCACAGCTACATGTGGTAGAGGTGAAGACTTTTGGTGCTGAGGGTTATACACATTTCCAGGAGTGCTCAGAGACCAAAAAAGAGATGTGCAGTGAGATGAGAAGGAGGTTTGGGATAGCCAGCTGTGAGGTCTTTTCCAGGGGGCTGGGGGAAAGAGAACAGTGGAGGCAAGTTACAGTCCTCAAAGGTGCATTTTGCCTGGCTCTTCATTCCCTTCTCAGAAATCACTGTCTTGGCTTTATTTCCACCCATTTCTCTTTTGTCAGCTGTGGGTGAGAATCAGAAAGATATGAATGGGATGAGTAAGAGGAACACAAGATCCTTTTCTTCTCCTGATTCATTTGCACATGTTGTGGAGGATCCTGTGGACCTTCCGATCATTGTGAAGGCCCCAGAAACCAGGGAAAGTGGTGTCTTCTAACACCTCAAGTACCACTGCTTTGCTTAGGATTGGTCCTGTTTTGGGTCATCTTTTGTTCTAGGCATTAGTATTCCCACTTCTTTTCAGTTACCTCTGTCTTATTTCACGTGTCAGGGGTCTCTTCTCCCCAGGATTTGGCTGCTGCTTGTGCCTACTTGAAAAGTATGAGAGGTTCAGGGATTTGGGGGGTCCTTTTCCATTGTTCTTTCAGCTCCACGCTCCCCTCTTCTAGCTGTGAAAGCAGAGACTATTCCAACAAAGTGCCACGGGGTGGTTCTCCTGGAGGAGCTGGTGAATTTGGTGGCAGCTGTCCCTTTGGTTCTGGAGAGAGGGCCTTTCCTTCCCCTCTGCTGCTTTATGGCCCACTTTCTTTGGCCCTTGGAGTTACTGCCTGCTACTGCTCCTCTGGTGAGGGTCTGCAGAGTGCTTCCCCCCCTGAGGCTCTTGCTGTCTGTGGCCTGTTGTGAGGACATTGGACAGGGTTCTGGTTCTTCTCTTTTTTTTTGTGGGCGTGTTGCTAGGTGAGCCTGCTCCTCACCATAAAATAAATGCTTATTCCCCCAGGGTTTCTGTACAGAAACCAGAGACTCCCAGAGTGGGTGAGGGTGGAAGGGGAGGCTGGAGATCATCTAGGCCAACCCCACCCCTGCTCAAAGTAAGGTTCTCCATGGCCGGTTCCTCAGGGTTATATCCTGCCAGGTTTTGTACATCTGCAAGACTGGACACTCCACAATCTTTTCTGGGCAACGTGTTCCAGTGTTCAACCATGCTTACAATTTAAAAACTAAAAAAATCAAAAATCCTTCTGTTAAAATGAAATTTCCTCTATTTCTCTTTGTGTCCATTCCTCTTGGAGTTCTTTTCCTTGGCACCACTGAGAAGAGCCTGGCTCCATCTTCTTTACTTGCCCCACCAGGTATTTATACACAAAGCTAAGGTCCCCCTGAGCTTTCTCTACTCCAGTAAAGAACCAGTCCCAGCTCTCTCAGCCTCCCCACAGAGCTCACGTGCTCCAAGCCCTTCAGCATCTTCCTGGCCATCTGATTTCTTCTTATGGAGCCTTTGAAGTCAGTATTGTCAGTGAGAATAACTGAACTGGTAGCAGTAACCACCTTCTAGGGGAGAAAGGAGTAAGTGCTCTTTTTGTGTGACCAACTGATGTGGGTTACACAGTCAAGCCCGCAGCACTTGCAGTACAGAAGCTGTTGCTGTCGTTTCCAAGTACCAAGTTCACAAGAAAAAGTTGTGTCTGGTTTTATGTTTTGATGTGTGTGTCTCATGGTAATTGCAATAACCATAAAGAAAAATATTGGCATCATCTGTAGGATCTTTTCCAGTTTTCCATCTGAAGGTGGAGAAAATAAGAATATTGGTTCATCCTTTTTTCTGTCCCGTGGTATATGTCAGTCCTGCAGCAGCTCCTGTGGTACCACCTCTCTTAGGAAGCTGCAGAAGCCTCCACAGAATTTGTCCCCATGGAAGGCATGCCTGTGTCTCAGCTGTAGCTGACATTCTGCTCATGCATGTGGTGACAGACTGTAGCCAGACCTTCACTGCAGTGCCTCCTCTGTGCTTTCTTCTGTGTATTTCTACATGCTGGTTCTAGTCCAGCTGGTGAGTTGCAGGTTGTTTTGTGCTGCAGTTCATGTGGCTCAGCACAGAGTGCTCCAGCCTGGCTGGCCAAGAGCTTCTGTTCATTAGAATCAACCCCCAGACCGAGGTGTCTCCATTTGGGATGAGATTTTTAGTTTCTATCACATTGTTGTGTGGATTTTGAGCATGTTTTAGAAGTTTAATATTACAATAATGTTAATTGTCTATTCCGTGTATAATTGCAGGTCCGAACAGAACTGTGATCCTTCGATAATCTCTGAAGCAGGAAGAGACACTTCTACACTGGGACATCTCTACACTGGGACACCTCTCAGCCGGAACACCTCTCTGCAGCTCAGCAGGTGACCCAGGGCTGTCCACTCCTCCCTGGCCGTCCCTGCCGTGTGGGGTGACAAGCTCTGCAGAGCCCTGGCAGGTGGCACGGGGTCTGTGCCCCATGGGGAGCCAGCAGCCTCGGCCTGGGCACACCCTGGATTTGCCCCTTCCCAGGCCCCAGAGATTCCCCTTCAGTCCATCCTTGGGGTGACCTGTTGGCCCTTGTCTGCTGTCAAAGTAACACCAGGAATCTTGTCTCTTTTCTCCCTAGCCTCTGTTGGACTTGAAACTACCCTTCCTGGAGCTTCTGCCATATCTGCTGATGGATCTTGAGAATATTTGGATGCTGACCAATATAGGAGTAGCCTGATGTTTTAACCAAAAATTATCTGATTTGAACAAAATGCTAAGGGATGGCTCTGAAATAGTTTGTTGAGTTTTTTTACATAGTTTGTCGCTGGTTCCCCATCCCATGGTTCAGATGGGAAAATGTTTCTTGCAGTCTGAATATAAATTCTATTTGTATCTATATTAATATATATTTATATCTATATAAAGTCTATTAAATAGATGACAAGCACAAAGCTCCTACCTGTCAGTTTATTGTTGCACAGTTGGTTTATTTTGCACACACAACACGAAACATCTCTGTTTTTTCTGACTAGCTGGTTGACATTTTTGTGGAGTTAATGCACTGTGTTTAATTCCAGATACTCTGTTTGAACTTGATATTTAATAAACTTTGTCCTCTCATACAAGTCTTTGTTTCATTGCTCCCCTAATTGACTTTGCCTCCCGCCCACTTCCCTGCCCATGACACTCTCCAGAGCACAACTAAGATCCTGGACTAGAGCTGAGGTATTGATGGTCATCAGCTGCCAGAATTCTGGATTTTTCATACAATCATAGAATGGTTTGAATTGGAAGGGACCTCAAAGAGCATCTAGTTCCAACGCCCCTGCATGGGCAGGGACACTTCCCACTGGACCAGGTTGATCCAAGCCCCATCCAGCCTGGCCTGGAACGCTCCCAGAGATGGGGCATTCACAACCTCCTTGGGCAACCTGTGCCAGTGTCTCACCACCCTCACACTAAAGAATTTCCTCCTGATCTCCCCTCTTCCAGTTTTGATCCATTACCTCTTGTCCTCTCACTACAAGCCCTTGCAGTCCTTCTGGTAGTCTGGGCAGAAGGTCAATGGGTGAGCTTCTGGTAGCCATAAAATATTGGTAGATCCCATGGGAAGCTGACCAATTTGTTGCCTGCCAAGGGAAAAGTTGTGAAGAAATTTCTCTGGCCCGCACTGGACGGTCAGAGTTCAGTTCAGCTTTTGGTACTTTCTAGAGTCTCTCCACAGAGGAAGCAGGTGCAGGATGTCTTGGCCTTCACTTTGTGTTGTCATGGTGATAAACTGGGGGATGGCCTGTTTTCAGGTTTGCTCCCAGCCTGCTCTGTGCTGCCGGTTGTCAATGAGAGGGGAAAGATCTAGGCTGCTGGAGCAGCAGCACGGAAGTTCAGCGTCAGCATCTGGCATAACAGGAGCTGAGAGCACATACAATGGGATGGGAGGTGAGAGGTTAAAGAGAAGTCCAGTCAGTTCCTTCACTTGAAAGTCCATCTCCAGCATCACTGTGGGGACACTTGATGATCTTGCAGAGGGCATGGCACTTGAGGGATGCTTCTGAGGCCTTGAAGACAGGAAATAACCTCTCCCATATTCAGGAAGGGCAAGACAGGAGCCGGGGAACTAGAGGGCAGTCAGCTTCTACTGCCTGCCTAGGAAGGTGAGGATGCACATTCTCCTGGAGGCCTTAGAAAATGTAAGGGACAAGAGGGTGATGGGGAGGAGTCAGCATGGGTTAGCAAAGGAGGAAATCCTGCCGTGCCCATCTGGCCACCTTTGGTCATGATGGGATTCATCCCATGGCCAGAAGGAGAGCAGTGGGTGTTGCTTCCCTTGACGGCAGCCAGGCTTTCTCTGGCTTGCCCTAACAGTCAAGTTCAGCTTTGGGAAGTTGCTTATCTCTTTCCAAAAAGAAAACCAGTGTGTTCCCAGGTGTGCTAGAAACTCTTTCAGGCCAGCAGCTGTAAGACCATTGCTAGATTTTTAAGATCTCTTGCACAGAATATTGAATTGTGCTTCAGAAAAATCTCTGAAATGCCAGTTGCTTTTTCCTCAAAAGCCAACAGTGTGAGCATTGTCTGGATTTGGCTCTCCTTGAATGGTAAAGCAAAACAGGATTAGTTTTTCTTGTTATTTATTGACAGAGTAGGCAGGGCTTGCAAGGTAGATGAGATCGTTGTGGATTTGATGGCTTGGAAGCAGGCTGCAGGAACTTATAGGGAAGATCCTGAGAGGATGGGCAGAGTAGTGGACACAATTATTAGGATTCAGGACCCAGAGTGGCATGATTTTCAGGTGATATTGTGTAATTTGTTGGATGAGACAGAGAAACAAATGGCATTGAGATCTGGTGAGGCGCAGGCAGGAGTGGCAGTGACGAGTGGGACAGTTGATGGGACTTTATAGCAAAACTTTCCTTCTGGAGATCCTGAGTGGGACCCGAACTGTGTGGAGCATAGACAGAGACTAAATTGCTGTTAGAAGTGGGTTTTGTATGGGGTGAGAAATTGTCCTGGGTTTAGTCAGGATTAAGCTAGTTTTCCTTTTACTGATTTTATTTTCCTTCAGTAAGCTTTCTTTTAACTAGCAGCAAGTGTTCCAGCTAGTGGACTGATAACACTGGAATGTTTATGTTACTGCTGAGACTCCAAGGTCGCTTCTAAGTTCTGCTGCTACAGAGGCTACTGAGAGCAGGAGAATTGTATCTGTGACCCCCCTGCGGGGGAGCTGGACTAGACAGACAACAGAACTGACCAAAGGTATTCCATTCCATGTATCTACGTAAGCTCCGAGGAAGGTCAGAGATCACAGAAGACAACTTCCTTCCTGCTTCTTCTTCCCTTCTCTTCCGTCCACAGCTGGAGTCTGGGGAAGACTCCATCAATCACTGTCAACCCCAGGCTCAGCCTTGACCCTCATAACTCTCCCCACAGCCCTGTCTGCCCTGCTGTTATTTCAGACAGTGGACTGAGAGTTTTCAGGACTGCTCACAGATCAGGAGAGTGCCGGAAACCTGCTGGGGCTGGGGGAAGGCAAGAGGCTTTTGCACATTCCTGAATACACTTGTATATAATTGTACATATAATTAAAGCTGTCTAGTTTAGTTTTCAATCCAGCAAAGTCTCTCTCCTAATTCTCTCTCTCCTTCCCTACCTGGGTGGGAGGGGGAGGGGATCGAGAGCATTGTTGTCTCTGGTTTAATTGCTGATCCTGAGTCAAACCTTAACAGAAATACAGTACCTAGAGCTGTAAATTGGTCAAAGCTGTATGAAGTGAGACAGGATAAGAACAAATCTCCTTCTGTGTGTCTGGAAAGGTTAAAGGAAGCTGCCAGAAAATACACTGATTTAAATGTGGAAACAGATACAGCACAAGTGCAACTGGCCTTCATTTTTATGGGACAGTCTGCATCATAAGGAAAAAGCTCCAGAAATCGGAGGAGGAGGATTCAAAGAATCTGAATAAGGTGTTGGAGGCGGCATGGGAAGTATGTAATAGTCAATGAATATGTGTGGGTTCTGTGTATATCAGTTGGGGTGTTTTGATAACTCGTTGGAGCACTTACGGCGGAGAATCCCCAGTGCTGGCCCGGCGCTGTCAATAAAGAATACCTGCTTAGCAATGACTTGTTTGCTGTTGAGTTCCATTTCTCTGTTTCAATGCCCTGGGGGATTTTCTCCCTTTATTCGAATAAAGTTAACCTATTTTTTTAGCTCCTCTGTCTCCTTTGTGAACACTTGACCAACAACATTTTCCGTATGTTACTGACCTTCTTTCAAAAGCTTACTTCTAGTGTCACATAAAGCCTGCAAATGGGGGCAGGGAGGAAAGTACATGATTCTTCCAGTCTTCAGGAAACAAGTAAAATACTATCAGGAAAGGCATCTTTGTGGTTCTTCCATCTGAATTCCTCAAAATCATTTGCAAATTCTTCTTCAAACGAAGTTTCAAGCATACTTCTTGTTAAAAACTGCAGTGGTTCTGAAGCTGCTCGATTGCCATCTATATATAATTGCTTATGGTTTATATTATGTTTATTATACAACTGTAATCAAACCTTAATCTTTTAAAGTAAAAAAAAAAAAGTAAAATAATGATCACTGACAGAACACAAAGATATTTTTGCTTTATCATCCTAATTACTGTCAACTTATGCAACAAGCAATACCTGCTGACTTGATAGACTACTCTTCTGTGGAATGACAAATGAAATTTTAACTGATCTCTCATTTACTCGCATGAAGAGAAGAAAAATTTCTCAGATATGATAGACCATTAACACTTTATAACTGCACTTAATATGCTGAAAGCTGCTTCTGTGAACCATACACCTTAGCATGTGCAGATTTAGCAAACGAACAAGTTTTTAAACCAAGAAAATATGATCTCCATAAACTCTGCAGATACTTCCTTAGTTTATGTTAGTATTTCCTATACCCTTCCCAGTACAGGTTTCTGTTTCATAGCTTCTATCATTAAAAATGTTAAGCTTTTGATTCTATTCTGGATGTCACTCCTCCTTCCCTCAAAAATACCAAAGTGCATGATTGTAAATGAGTAGTGATATTTCTCTTGTTTCAGGCACTGTTTCAGTTTTTCTCTTCCCTCTGAAAAACGTTAAATATCCTGAGAGCAAAAATACATTTTCAAACATAGTAACTGAAGGAAAAAAAACTCCATGTTCAACAAGTTCTATGAAGATGATTGTACTTCTCGGATATTTATTGTGCTGCAGTACAAATCTCTGGGAAATTACTAGTGCTGACACGGTCTAAACAAACTTCCAAAAATAAATGCTTGCAGGTCAGTGAAATAAATTAAAACTTAAGCAGAAAAAGGACTTCTGCATCTCTGAAAATCTAAGCATATGGAATATTGTTCAGGAGGTGTATTAAAGTAGAGGATGACTATACATCAACATGGGTGTCTAGAAAAAACAAATCTTTGCAAACAGAAGAAAAACTATTCCAACTTCTTTATAACTGCAGAACAGGAGCGTGTGCGAAGAATTTCAACATGCAAAATGGAAGTTGCTTGCTAGCACCCTGATAAAGGTTACAGAAATAATTTATTACAAATACTGTTGCACAGAAATATCAGTAAGTGCCTTTGCTTTCATCATGATTTCTACACTGCCGCAACTTTTGTCTCTAAGTCATTTCTTGGAGTTACAAAGAAAAACAGAAGAACACTCAATTGCAACAGAAGACACAGATAATCTTGCCAGAGTATCATATTTTCCATGGTGCAGAGAGACACATTGTTATGGCTTTCAGGATTGTTTGACTGGCTCTTAACTCTACAGAAATGCTGGTTAACTCCAATAGTGTAACCACTCACACCTGAAAAGCATCCCAGTCAGAACTTCAGACTGTTTGTAATGCCCTCTCTGTAATTTCTGGAGGAAGAGTGGCATTTTAATTGAAAACAGATGAGTTTAGGAGATGGACTGAAAATCGAGGAAGCTACAATCAATCAATTTGAAGATTAGAACCTTGAGTAGGATCTTCTGTTCTTGTAACAGAGTTATCCACCTCAATTTAAGGATAAGTAATTAACATTATGTTGGTGACTGGTAAGCCTATCAAAGCAATTTGTTCTGTGAATATCAGTCAAATGTCTTGAACATACTACTTTCCCCCATGTTTTCATATTTAAATTAAAATTCCACTGCTTTCTTCTTGATGAGGAGATAATACACATTCCTGTTTGGCTGAGTGTAAAGAAAAATAATATTTTAAGACAACACATTAAATGTAGAGAGTGAAGATATCTTTTGATTCCTCCTTTGGTCCTAGAAATATCTCTAGCTTAAAGTGAGATTGAATGCTTTGCACAGAGACCACTGGTACCTCTATAAGCTTTTTTAAGATTTTTACTTACAAAGCCGCAGAGAAGCTCAATATAATTGTAACGAGGAAATTTTCATTTCCAGAAAAGAAAAAAGAAAAATAGCATTAATTGACAAGCTGGTTCTGGAAGATTGGAACAAATGTTTATATATCAGAAAATGGATTTCTTATCCTCAGATTTGAGTGTCTTAAATTCTAGCTGTTTACATTGCAACCAGTACAACCAGTACTTACTAGTCATTATTCACTGATTTCTTTAAATGAATGCTAATTCAATAAATGCTTCATTTATTCACTCCAAATGCTTTCCTCTTATGCTTTGCTGTTCATTTTTTGAGCAGTTGCCATGGAGAAATTAACATTAAATATTATAAATTTTAGCTTATTACTAACCTTCAGACAAATAAAGCAGACAAATGTTGCTCTTCATTTTAGTTAAAAATGTAAAAAAAAACCAACAAACAAACAATAAACCAAACCAAAACAAAAAGCAAAAGAGCAGGATACATAGCTCTGACATAAGTTACTCTCTGTGGAGGTGAAAATATCACCAAGATCCACAGCAACTTTGTCTTCAGCTTGATGCTGAATGTCAAAAAACCGTTGAGAATGGTTCTGGAGAACTGAAATACATGCATTCCAGCAGATCTCCATTTTAAAGACCTATCGTTTCATAGAGAGGAACAGATATGCAGATATTTTCTTATGAAAGAAAAAGGGCTTTCTAAACTGTTCAAAATATACTTGCTGAAAATCAAGCAACACCTAACCAAAGTTGCTCCAGACCTGATATAAAGCTTTATGCTGCTGAGACAAACCCACTAGCAAAGCTGCCACATGATTTGACAGGTATGATGAAAAATTAAGTGCCAAATAAAGAATAGAATTTAAGAAAAAACTATAATGAAATCTGATGTTGGGTTTTTTTCCCCTGAAAACAAAGATTCTGTTAACTACTGTAACATGAATTATGGCACTAATGGTCAAAGAAATACTTGGAGAATTTATGTAAAACTGATTTTTCGTTTGCTTTGTCTCATCTACAGTAAAAAAGAAAGGCAAACAAGTTTCTCAGATACTAAGATTTGATCATGTAGTTTCTATGGGTCCAGTTGTGTGTCAGTCCCTGGAATTTAAAAAAATTTTTAAGTTGCAAATGAAATTATTTATGAAATCATTCAAGAAAGATTACACAGTTATTAACAGATGTGTGTTTTAACAAACAAGGACACTATTTGTGACCAAAAAAATTCCTCCTTGTGTTTGCCACGTACAAAACACCTTAGAGAATAATTAAGGTAATAATTAAGCATTAACTGACATTTTCCCCTGACTTAATTCTTAACAAAGGCTGCCTATAGGAAGTTTAAGCATATTTTTAAAATCCGAAAAAAAAAAGCATATTTCAACACAAATTTTGTAATTTTGCTCTCAATTCATATTAATAAATACAAGCAGCCTATTCTATTTACAGAAAAAGCAAGTTAATTGTGTAGCAATTAGGTTGAAATTGAGACAGACTGAACTGCATTCAAACAATAAATCTCTCACAAAAGAGTAATAACTTTATTTACGGTTGATATAGTTGATATAAGTCAAACTGATATAGTCAAAACTTTGCATGAGAAAAGTAAAAAATGCTTTCATCCTTAAAGAAAAATATAATGTCCTTTGAAATCAAACACAGTTCCTAAAGACACCAGCTGCTTCTCCAAGAAGGCATCACAACCCTACACTTCAATTGTAACTTGTAATTC
Organism: Hemiprocne comata; assembly: GCA_020745705.1. Taxonomy (NCBI): domain Eukaryota; kingdom Metazoa; phylum Chordata; class Aves; order Apodiformes; family Apodidae; genus Hemiprocne; species Hemiprocne comata. The sequence goes on from CM036616.1 coordinate 44,412,080, forward strand.
ACTTCAGAATTACAGTTCACAGTGTATTGCCAGTGCCTGTCATGTCATCTGAGGAAGTATGCCCTGCTGGCTGGACGTTCCAATTTACTCCCAAAGGCAGAACAAAAATGGTTCCAGAACTATGCGGCACAATTTTTTTTTTTTAATTCTACAGGGAGTATATTGCATTTATAAGCAATGTTATCTTATATTACAGATGAGAGTAAATACTAAGCAAAGTTCCTTTGTCTACAATTAAAGGGCAAAAACACCCAATCCACTAAGAAATGTATCAAAATTATGGGCAATACATTGAAGACAAAACAGGTACGGAAACAAAGCTGTCCAAAAGTAATTCAGACTTTCAAGTTTAAATAAATAAATGTCCTACTAGCAGGATTAAATGTATCAACCATGTTTCACCTAGACAACAAGAAGGGGTTTAATTATTGCCAAACTTCCACTTACCAGCAAACTCCTACCCGCCCCCCCACAAAAAAACCAAACCCACACTTTACCCATTTCTAATCCTCTAAACAGTGACAAGTTAGATATATCTGTATTTATGAGTTTACAGTTCTTTGTTCAAGTCTGAAAAGAATTCCATCTTACTGCGGTTAGAAAGATGAATACGATAAACTTTTCTTCTCTGCATTTTTGTTTTGTTTAAAGCCTTTGTCATAGAAAGATTTGCAGGAGGGTAAACCAGAAAAAAATACGCATTTGTGCATCGCTGTGCATAAAGTTGTGATGGCTTTTTGAGTGGCGTAAAAAAGGGTATTTGATCTGTCTTTTTGAATGAAGTACTGTTGTGATCAGGATCTATACTCATAATTAAATTCCACCTTTCCTTTCTATTTCCTAGCTTTAGTAACAAAAGGATATGGGTGGAGAGGACAGGTGAAAAAATAAGGAAAGCATAGGGAAGAAGTGTGGGTATCACTGGTGTATGATGAGCAGGACTCCATTCACTCAGCACGTCTGGCTTTGCCTACGAGCAGAGATACAGGCTTTGACACAGATCTTACTCACAGTCAGTTGATGCTCAAGTATTCTGCTTTCCAGAATAGCTTTTTGCAAAGCATTTATCATTTTTTCTCTTTGTTTCTTCTACCACACATTTTTGCATTATTCAGTCTTCTTTTTTTGGATAGCACTGGCCTTTCACAGGATTTTAGTATTGATTTTGTATCAAACAGCTCTAGGATGAATACCTGCAAGAGTGATGTCAATTCACATCTCAAGCATCTCCCTTTGGGTCAAAAACTGAAAGCATCAAGCATCTACCATTCTTTTCTACAGAACAAAAAGCTACAAAAGACCAAACAGATTTGTCACCTGTCTTTCTCCTTCAATGAGAACATTTTTACTTCTATAAGGTATATTAAAAAAAACACAACACTTCAGTATGCTTCCTAAACTACTTTATTAGGCAAAAACATTCATCATTTGTCTAAAGTGTCATCTCTTCTCCTTTAATGGATAAACCGATAAAACTCCTTCTTACTCGGTTAACTTGTTAAAAAAAAATAATTAGGCAAAAGTACTCTTCTGTTAAAAACAAACAAACAAACAAAATGTCCAAGTTCCCAGGAAACTTCTGATGGCATTCCAGACACTTCAGGTTTTTTCCTATAAATTAAAGAAAGAAAACAACAATGTGCATTTGTGTTAGTAGCAGAATAGAATCTGGAGGAGATGGCAGCAAAAACTGCCAACTGCTGATTCATCTTTCTGCATGAATGCATGAAAAGTAATCCCAGATGTCTGGACTGACATTATCTAATCAACAGACAATATTATTTCCTTTGATTTGTCCTGGCTATATTGTCATTTGCGTGAGCAAGCCAATCCTCTGGTAAAGAAAGAGGAAGGAAGGGAAGGAGGAACTGGAGAAGATGAAGTATAAGTTGGAGGAGACAGGCATATTCTTTACGGAAACTGCCACTTAGCTTACCACAAACAAACATCCTACAATTTAGCAGCCTGTTGTAACTTTAATATGAATGGATCACAATAGTCCAGCTGTGCTCCATATTAAGTATATTACGTAACTGTACAGCATTTTCTGTCTTCATATTCTGATAACTCTTGGTGACAGCACAGCAGATACAAAAAAAACCAGCATGAGTTCAACTTCAAAGAATTTATCATTAATTTCCCTGTGGACTTCAGTGAGGCTAGAATTATGCCCATACACTTGCTCATTTTTCCTGAAATCCTGGCACATGACACTAGGAGAAGGAATAACAAAAAAGGTATTAGCTGCCACTGACAACTAAACTGATACACTGGGTCAGTGCAGTCATCTCCTTGGCAATTTTTGGGTTAGTGAAGCACAAGCACTGCTTGCAAGTGCTGTAGTTCTAACCGTTTTTTTCCAGTGCAGGCTACCAGACACCTGAGCAGTTTAGATGGAGTGAAAGTTTTCGAGTTCTCAGAGAACTTCCTTGTGTAATAGTAAGCTAATAATCAAACAGGTTTTGTACAAGAGTCTGATTACTCAACAACTATGCATGTTCTGCTTTTATCTATGAAGCTGGAAGTCACCACTAGATTCAGCAAGACAAACTGCAGGAGCCAAGTCCTAACTAGAGTTCTGTGTGCTTAATTCATCAAGCAAGAATTCCAGACGCAGTTATATGGAAACATCAAGTTAGTAATTCTCAAGAATCATTATATTTACTGCTTTGAGTATTCTCTTTAGGAATCATGCAAAACTTTTTGTCTAGTTATATAACTAACTTCCTTATATTTACATAGAGAATTATGCAAAAGTGTCACTAGTTTTTCATTTTAAGCCCTCAGATGTTACAGATTGATAACTGTTACTCTTCAGAAAATTTACTGTTTCAATCAGCTTTTAAGTAGCCCTTCAGATCTGCCTGCCAGTCTAGCTTACTCCTGATGTATTAGTAGAGTTTCTTCTGTTTGCTTCTAGAAATAAAACCAGCAACAATCACCCACAAATAGAACACCACACTTTTTCTAGTTTCTGCCCTTAAGAGGAAAAGATAATCAAGCATATAAGCCTTTCAGAACTTAAAGTAAAATCAATAAAATTACTTAGGGAAGTAACATGTCTGTCTGCCATGCTATGTTATTTCTTTGTATTACAAACAGTATTGTTTAAACAAAATTTTAAATTATTTTCCATCTCTAAATAGATCAATGCATGTCCGTATTTAATTGGGTAAAATTTCTTTCTCTCCCATGTGATACTTCCTTCTTCAGAAACAAAAAATCTGTATGTTCAGAAGGATGTTTTCGAACTGTTCTCTGGGGGTTTAGGCTTATCTGTTTAAAAAAAAACACTTTTAAAGCTTAATTAACTTCTTTGGTTTTCTGTTTTACCCCAAATAAGCAGCCCTTCCTATAAACTGCCTTCCTCTGCAAGGTATAACAGGATCAACCACTAAACAGCAGAAGTTTTACAACTGCCTTGCTATTAATAACTAGCTCAGATACTACTATTAGTTTGGACCCCACAGCAACTAAGCATTTACCTCTGTTGTTCAAGAACAGGTTTTTTTCTTTTTAATTGGTAAGTCTGTCAGAACTGGATGAGCCACCTACCTTCTGCAGGCTTTTCTCCAATGACTATAAGACACAGCTCTGTCAAAAATCTGGTATCTGGGTTCCTGAAGACACAGAAAAGGAGGAACTGAGAGACATTAATGTAATCCATACTGATTGCAGTCTCTCAGGAAACAGTGACTCCAATGTCTCCCTGCAGTGGATTTAGTGTACATCCTCAGGATGTTTCTGCCAAAAAGAAACTAGTCTCTTCCACCTGAACTTGGCCACCAAAGTGGAATAGTATCAGGCAAAAGACATTGGATCACTCTGCTGTGCTTTAAAGATTTATGATAATAAATTGTAGGAAGCAGCAGAAGAAAACTGACTTCTGATGGAGGTACATGCACTGGTAGGTCTTCATAGGAATCACTTGAGTTGGCTTGATGCAAGAACCACTCAATCACTGCCCATTGACTTTATGCTCACAAAGTGTATACCTTGTTACTCACTGAAGGGTCTTAGTGGCAGGATTTGTGAGCAGGCTGGTGAAAGCATATGGCATGATGTGCCTAGTTTGGACTGCTTGCAGAAACTGCTGACATCTTTTAGGAATAATTACAAATTACATGAAACTGTATATAGCAGTTTCAGTTTTAAGAGTGTGCATATATATATATATACACAAGCACATATAAATAACAGCAGATATATACAAGCATAAGAGTAATGCATCTCAGGAACTTTGTATAGTCAGGGTGCCATCACATACTGCAGTCATCACTACATTTTTTTTTTTACTAGACCACCTAAACCAGCTGTACTAGGCAGAAAGATTAACATGGCTAGTAAATATTTAAGCCTTTCTTAATCTAAGGTGACCTAGAGTACTTACATAAGAAATACCCAGAAGATGCCCTAATAACTTCAGTCAATGACTCAGTCATCATTTCAGAGGAAAGAAATGGAAGGACTATACCTTCTTGCACAATACAACTGAAGACTAACACGAATAATTACACCCTAAGTTAACCCATTCAAGAAACAGTGGATAAATCAGACTTTCACCAGTTCTCCAGAGTTTCAAAACAAAGAAAAGACAAGCGTACCAATTCAGAAGACCCATTCATCAAAAGAAATAAAGACCACATAAAAGGAAAATTAATTGCTGATCATCTGAACCCCCAAAACATAATGTACTCATCTTAAGACGACCTTTGAGTAATTCTAATTTGAGAATTCAAGAATTCTGAAGCCATCTTTTACTTTTTTCAGTGATTAATTCATTTTTAATTGCTTGTGAAGACATACAATGTTTCTTTTTTGGGAAAAAAAAATAAATCACAAATTGCTCATCAGGCCTACTCTGATTTGTCAGATGTCCACATGTACACTGTACACCATTTGGACCTCAACAGGCAGTCCAGGTTTACTTCTCAAAGTATGCAACATGCACCTACAACATTTCTAGTACATTTGAAATTTAGGATGCCAAAGGAAAAGTCTGCTTTGATTATATGTTGTGGTAGAATGACCTTAACACTCACTGAGAGTTCATTTTAGGGTAACCTGTTTGGAAAGCCATACTTTTGTTTTGGAGGAAATCCAACCCCATCTTCATTCAAGCTAGCATTTTTATGAGAATTGGGGGGAAAAAAACAATACTCCACTATTCTGATTTTTAGAAACTGTCATCTGGGACAGCATAGAATTGAATTCAGGCTCAGAAGACAGCAGCAATGCTCATAAGAATATCTGAATACTTGGCATGCAAGAATAAAGGAAGTGTTTGAGAGATGTATTTATAATAGTGAAAAGAGCAAGGCTGGGATACAACACAAGAAGATTGCTAAGTGACAGCTGTGGCATCTGACATAATAGTTTGACAACTGTAAATGTAACTTTTATGAAGCTCAGCATTTTCACTGACTTGGGAGACACACACTCCGTGCCCTTTCAGTATTTAGACCAGCATTTCATGAGTTTATTTATTCCTGCATTTTCTACCTCAAAGGAAGACAAAACTACATTGATGACAAAACTTAAGATTGACTGAATAAAGCATAGGTATATAAGAGCCCATTTACATTTTTAATCAGGTTTTATTCTCTACAGTAGTTCTGAAAATAGAATATCCTGTTTAATTTGTTACATTTAATGTCTTAATTAATTAAATTTCTGTCGTTTTCTTCAAGTGTATGTCTCTGATGAAAATAGTGGGAAACCTTCTCTCTGTGGAAAAGAAAATACAGCAAGTTGAAGATTACATTGTGTTGCTTCCTATTATGCCAACTTTATTACATACTACACTGAGAAAACTTTTTTGAAAAATGCAACAAGTTTATGCAGTTATTCGGAGGTTCTTAAAGAACATTTTCAAGTTATGCAAGAAACATGAGAGATGTGGAGAACAAATTTCAGAAAATAAAGTTTAGCTGCACAGAAGTTGATTTATTCATCACTTTGTTATTGAAGTACAGTCTTTAAACTGGTATGTTTTTACTATCAAAAATATACTACCTTAGCTCTTTAGTTTTTTAAGGGATGACATGGGGACTGTTGTTACACCATCCCTGATTCAGACTTCAGAATCTTAAACAGTAGCTATTTCCATTTAGCTTAAGTGGCATAAAATGATACAAAACACAAGTTCAACTATCTGTTCAGTCAAATTATGCCAGTAAAAGATGGGAGACGATTTCACTGGACAACGTCCAAAATACTGCCTCCCCTTCGATTTGGCTTCACACGAACTTCTAAGGTGTCTAGCTGTATTTACCTGGTAATGGAAAAGTGATTAAAATCCTGCCTTCTCTGAGATGATGCTCAAAACTCTGCAAAGTCTGTCCTGGTGCTGCTGGCCAAGCACACAACTCAATTACCACAGCCCTTTCAGAAGAGTTACCTTCATTGAAATATAATTCTTCAATATTCTAACACCCTGTTCAGTCCCCTGAAAAAGTGGAGCTTACTATTTTAAGAAAGCCTGTCCATTGAAATGTCATTAACTATCCGATCAGTACAGTCTGCTCCTTCCTAGCTGCAGAGTACTGGGATAATCTTTTAATTGTTAACCGCTATTGAATGATTTCAGCATTTACGCTTTTACAAATTCTATGATAATTAAGACAGATTACCCCTAGAATCTCATCTGTTCTCCAGTACACGGTGACAACCAGAAAGACAATCACTGACAGAAAAATGCGTGTGTGACCAGGGGCAATGCGTACCCCACAGCACCCCCCTGCCCCCCGCAGACGCCTCCGGCAGCCGCGCACCCGCCCGCCGCAGACCCGCTGATTAGGACCCATTTTCCGGCCACGGAGGTGTGGGCTTAGGGATACCGGGTCCCTTCGCACAGAAGCCTACGGGGCTGCGCTCCCAGTGCTGCTTAGGCCGAGAGAAACCACCGCCGCAGCCGCTCCCCACGGCTCCACCGCCGGGCGCCCGCGCAGCGCCGCGCAGCCCTCCCCACCTCATCCCCGGGGAGCATCCCCACAGCGGGGAGGGCAGAGCTGCCCGGAGCCTCAACGCGCATCTTCCGCGCAGACGAGCGAACATACCACATCCATCCCTCATGCGGGATCAGCAAGTCTCTCCCGTCCTCAGCAGGAGGCGGCCTCCGAGGGTGGCTCCGGGGCGCTCACAAGCAGCCGCACGGCACCGGCTGCCAGCAAGGAAAATCCTCGGAAGTGCTGGAAACAAAGCGAAATTACCCAAAAGGGCGGAGGTCTGCCCGGACCCCTCCGCCGCTCGCCCTCCTTCCTCCTCCCTGCAGGACGGGGTCTGTTGCTCGCGCCCCGGGGGCTCCCTCCGAGGCAAAAAAAGCTTGGCTCTGCCGGGCGACCGCGCCGCCTCCGCGGCCGCGCTGCCGACTCTTGCGAGGGGCGAGGGTCTCCGGACGGCAACCCTAGCTGTAGCAGAGGAGCTCGGCTCGGACAAGCCCCCGCTCCCGATAAGGGCTGAACTGCCCTCCACAGAGCGGGACTCCTCTCCACGCCTCCCCCCCCGGCTTCCCTCTGCGCAAAACCAATCAACCCCGAGGACTCGCCCTTCCGCAAAAGACAAGGCGGGCAGTGCGGGAGCCACCAGAAAGCAAAAGCTGATACGTGACCAGCTCCCGCAGCGACAGCCACGGAGCGGAGGCACCCCCCGCTCGGTGCTGGGCAGAAGTGCAGAGAAGAGGCACCCACCTGTCCCTTGCCACGCCGGCAGCCGCGGAGGGGAAGGCGGGCAAGCAGGAGACGCAGCCCCGCGCTTCTCTCCCGTCCTTCAGCCCCAGCGACGAGGAGGATGCCGGGCAAAGGGCCCGCAGAGCGGCGGGGCCGCCCCGGGCAGGCCGGGCAAGGCAAGCACGCCATCTGCCGAGCAGGTCAAATGGGGCGGTCGCCGCCGCCGGAAAGCAACACTTTTGGCTATGAACTTTGCCGCTCCAGTCACAAACTGATACAGCCGAAGAAGCACCTCTCCCGTCCGATCCCAGCCTGCTCGGCAGCCGCCACCACATGCCGCCGACCAGTCCCGGTCCCTTCCCGCCGCGCAGCACGTTTGCGGCTGCTGTGCGGCCGGCGGCAGCGCCCGCTGCCCGGGTGCCGGGCGAGGGGCGGGCTCGCCGCGGGGAGGCGGGAGCGGAGGCGGGGGGAGCGGGACAGCCCCGCGCCGCTGCCGGGCGAGAGCGGAGAGCGGGCGGGAGGTACCCCCGGGCGCCCTGACCCGGCAGCGGGGAGCGGGGGTGGGAGGGTCTTCCCGCCTTGCCCTTGGCCCCGCAGGGACGGGGCAGCCGGGAAGGAGGTGCTGGGTGACCGCAGCCGGGAAGGAGAGTTTGCCGGCCGCGGCGCAGCGGGAGCGGGCTTCGCTGCGGCGCGACAGCGCAGGGAACGTGTGCCTTGAGTTCTTCCAAAGTGCTGTGTGTATGAGCATCTTGATGGGTGGCCGGCTGCTGCAAAACATGCCTGAAGTGCTGAATCTGAATCTGATGTGAGCTGGATTAGAAATGTCCTGCTGATCCCGAGTGTGCTTTTTGTGATTTGGACTGAATCAATGTTACAAACCTCTAACAGAACATCTTGGTTTTTTGGTTTTTTGTTGTTTGGTTGTTTTTTTTTCTTTTTCTTAGAGACACGTTTTAGTGGGAATCAAGTGTAGTAAGCAATTTCTATCATGACCTGCCTCTGACTGGACAGTTGTGCATAACAGACAAATATTTGTACTGTGTCTTACCAGTTGAGTCTTTTTTAACCATACGTTGTGTTTTAAAAATATTCAGTACCATAAATGTTCAGAATAACCATCATCTTCTCCCAGTGGTATTTTTTTTATTCAGCACAGGGATACTTCCTGCTGGCCGTATAAATACTGACATAAAAGTATATACCCGATGTAGCAAGACACAAAAACTGTCTTTCATCTGGAAAGATTACTGGATAGAAAAGTTTAAGATTAAGATTGCCTTTCTAATTCCCTGGAATAGGGCAACAGCCAGAAGTGAAAGATACTTGCTATGATTTCCAGGCTAGCCGGTACAATACAACAGGACCTGGTGAATGCTGACAATTTAACCACACTTCAGTGTTGTTAGGAAGAAGGATGCAGTGAAATAAGCCAAGACCACATCTTTGTCTTGAGCTCTGGTTTGAACCACGTGGTGCCAGGTATTAGGAGAGTTTTCCAGTCAATCACCACTATCTGCCTGTCTATGCTTAGACATCACCTTCCCTGTAAGGGTCCTTAGACAGGACCTTCCCTGTACTTGAGCCCGAGTTCTAGACTGTGACCGGCCTCGGGCCCCAGTTTGTGATCTGGCTCGGGTTTGTGATTGTGATCTGCCTCGGGTTCGTCCCAGCACTTCACGGAAGAACTCAACCAGTTCCTTTAGCTCTTCATAAGGACGAGTCCTGGCTAGGAGCGATGCTGGCATTCCTGCCTGCCTGCCTTCCTCCTTAAGCCTAGCATAAGGCCCCTTGTTATCTTGTGTTGAGGAATGCTGTGTATCAAAGGCCTGTCTCCTGGGTGACCTCTGCTGTCTTTTCTTCTGTCTATCTCTGTTTACCACATTCCAGTCACCCCGTGATCTGTCTTGCCTAGGAGAAGGGGGGTCTCGGGGTGGCTTGGCAGCAACTTCGGCATATGACAGCCGAGCAGCCCTTTTGGGTGTAGAAGAGGAGGGCTTAGGGTCCTTATATTCACATATCTTAGCGCAATCAATCAGGTCCTGGGCCAAGTCACCCCACGTGACCTGTGATTGTCCGGCTGCAATCTCCTCTCGACATTGCATGGCTCGTACCTGGAGCCCCCCAGAAAGCCCCTTAATCAACACAATCATTCTCCTCTCTTTTACCTGAAGGGACATGGGACTTGCATGCTCTACTACCAACTCATGATCATAGATCATTTGGAGGGCAGTGGCCCTACGAACGTTTTCCATAATGTTAGTGGGGCTCCCTTTTAGGGCGATCGGTTCTCCTCGCTCCGCCACCTCAGATTTACCTACGTTCCAGGCTGCACGCTGCATTAGAGACCATGGGTGATTTGTATTTCCGGTTAGTAACACCATTCCAGGTCCCCAAAAACCATCTGCCTCCCGTTCAGTCAACATGATGTCGTCCCCTCCTGTGAGTGATACTCTCATGACATATTCAGCTTCTGTTTCTGAAGCCAGTCTGCTATATTTTTCTCTGAGTTTACCCAGATCAATAGGTGAATAGGGCTTTTCCTTTATCTCTGTATCTCTTTGTGCAGCCCCGGCTCTCTGGGTATAGGTAGTTAGCCTAACAGGCCGGAGCACCTTTTTTTCTTCCTGCTCTTCCTCCTCCCCCTCTCCACCGGGTCTCTGATTCATACATAATAGTGTCCGGAAACCCCTGTATGTTTCTCCCTCTCTGGCTTTCCCTTTCTTCCTGAGGGGGAGCAGGGGGTGGAGGAAGAGGAAGAGGCCCCTGTTTGAGCCGTTCATTATCCCTCTGCAGTGTTTCAATCTCTTGCTGCAACTTCGAGATGTCTCGGTTTTTTGCCCTGACATCCCTCTCCGTGTCCTCCAATGCCTTTAACGTCCTTGCAAGTTCCCTCTGCATGTCAAGCAGCTTCCTTTCGTATTCTGCTCGCATGTCGGTATGATCCTTTTTTAACTCCCTGTATTTTCTTTCACGCTCCTGTTGTTCTCCCTGTAACCCCATAATCTCCTGTAACAACTTCTCGTCTCCCTCACTCTGCTCCTTCTTACGCCTCGCCCCTGTGTCTTTCTTCCTCAACTGTGTCGCAACCTCCTGCCTCAGGGTCTCTAGCTCCTGTCTTAGGGGCACCACCATTTCCAACACCCGCCGTTCAAAGTCACGGGGGTCCGGGAAAGGAAGGGGGTACGTTCCGGGTGGCTGTGCCAATACCTCAGCATACAAGGGGCGAGGAAGGACCGCCGGTGACTCGGTAGATATCGGACCACTAGCGCCCGTTGGACCCATCGCCCCCCCCGCAGGGCTGCCTGACTCAGCGCCAGACGCCTCCTCCGCAGGAGCATCAATATCGCTTACCGCTTCGCTTGTTTTGTTCTCCATTCTCACTATCACTGTGTCTGTGTGCAGGGGCTACAACAGACCCTCGAATCCTGACGACTACGCCAATAATGTCGCGGCTTTACCTATCTCGGTCCGCGACACCCGAAAACAGCTTTTTGACAAGGAGGGGTATTGGGGGAGCGGCATCTTTGGCTTGGTCCAGTCTGGCTGCTCTTGCATGGTTTTGGAACCTCTTCTGCAGCTCAGATTGGAATAAATGATGCTATTTCATTGTAATGGTGCTACTGAGTGATTTATAATAACATACACAGTTCAGAAAAAAATACCCCACATTTAGAAAAGTTTTGCTTCAAGACTTCACAGGATTATGAACTTGTGAAATCAAGGAGTTGCAATGGAAACCATCACTGTAATAGTGAGAACTGCTGTTAACAAGCAAAGCTTAAATATGAAAGCTCATATATAATAGATATGTCTGGAATAGATATCTGAAAAAATTAACTGAGAGATTTTCTGCTAAAATTACTTGTCTGAAGTAATACATTTCACAACTGGAAATTCCATATAATGATAGATATTTGACATTTATAGGTGGAAGAGAAAATGTTTGGTTTTCTACTGCTTTTCAAATAGATGTTACAATTTTCATTGTAGTTTCTTTTGGTTTGCCTTCTGAAATTATTATACTTACTGGTTTTGTGCCACAGAATTAAACCACTCATTACACTTTTTTACATTCAGCACTCTTGATCTGAAACTAATCAGTTTTGCAGAGTTGTGGTCTATATTGCTGCAGTCTACATAGCCAAATAGCTGCCAAATGAACTGTTTGCAGAATTATATACATGACCCACTTATATAGCAAAGTTTTGAACAACTAGATTGCCACAGATAGGAAAGACATTCTAAAATATTCATAATATTGATATTTGAAACCATGTTGTTCTTCAATTTCTTGTAATCCTTTTTCTGATGATGGGACTTCCTAGTCTGCAAACATTTATGTACATAATTCTACCCGAAATTTGGTATTTAGACAGTTCATTTACAGCTATGGGAGGAAAAGATTATTAGAACATTTACCTTTCTAAACCTAAAATACTAAAATTTTAAAATTATTTTTGTTTATTTCTTGTTAAATTCTCTTCTTTCCTTCCTAAGAAAAATAGAATTGCTATTTAGGAATTCAATTTAGGAGATGTATAGCTAGATGCTCTACATGCACTCATTCCACTTTGGACTTTATTGGGCTAGATAAAGATGAATTAACCATTCTAATGGAAGTTTACAGTTGCCTAGGGACCAGTGGTTTTAAGTTGATTGTATTTACTGTTGGTAAACAGAGGAAGGTCCTTCACAATTATGTGGCAAACTGGTACCTCAAAGGGACTAATTTCTCAAATTAAAACATCTTCTGAATGACATACTTTGGAGATAAAAGTGTAAATTGATATGAGATTGTGACTGAAAGGTTGATTAAAGAAGAGGAAGCTTAGCCACTGTACCATGACTGACAAAAGCAACTTCTGAAAACCCAGATTTCTTTGGTAACAATATAAGGACACCAGTTAGAAGAAAAGTGTATATAGTATCATAGTGTAAAAAGTGGAAAGATAAAGGTAATTTGAGATTAACTAGAAGCTATGAAGTGTAGTGGAAGTGAGACAAAGAATCAGTCCCTGGATAAGCTAAGAACTATAGAATATTTATACATTGTATTAGGGGAAAAAAAGGAATATCTCCTTATATACACGAATGGCACCATTAAAAGTTTAAGAAAATCAAATTGCTTGTAGTGACTGAAAAAAAAAAAAGAAAGTGTTCACATCTATTCTTTTTTGTTTCTGGAAAGAATTAGGAGAGTGCACTCATATTCCATAATGATGGTGAAGAATTTTCCAAGCAATTAGTTCCTAAGGAAAGCATTAAAGCAGTATTTTTATAAAGAATACATGAAAGCAGCTGATTCAGAAGAACTGAATTCAGAAGTAGATATATATTGTATTAACTTTAGAGGAATCTTGGAATACTCTAGAAACTCCTGGAAGCAATGAATGTAATATTAAAGCTTTAAAAAATGAAATAGAAACCCAAGGAACATGACCCTTGTTGTAAAATAGTAACTAATAGAATGGTGAGGTGAGTTTCTATACATAACAGTTCAAAATCTCTGAATAAAGAATGTTACTAGAATTCAAGACAGAAGGGTTTTGGAACATAAAGTCTTGTCAAACAAGTGTGGATTCTTTCTTTGAGAACGTTAAAAATTTGGTTGATAAAAGTAAGTGCTTTTGTACAGCTGCCTGAATAGTTCAGTTGTGTGCTTAGAAATTAGATACACAACAGACACTTCCAAAATTGGGATTGTACCCTTGAAAATAAGTATTCTGAAAAGAATTAAAAGGTCATAAAATAGGTACTTAAATCACTATCATACCAACAAGCTGTGACGTTCGGGATACATGGTGCTTGTCTTGAACAATCCAACAGATAAACAGTGTATTCAGACACTCAGGCTGTCAGGTGGTTGTCTTGAGACATCGAAGAGTTAAGCAGGATTTATTGCTGGACTAAAGAGATGTCTCAGCAACCCACCAAAGCCTTTTACTCAGCAATGTGTCAACAATGTGGCAAATGCTGCAGGCAACTGCAAACTGGGGAGTTTGGCGTGGGATGTGCTGAGATGGGAGACAAAGAAGCTCACAACTGGTGGCGCAGCTGGCACTGAGCAAGGACATCCAGCCATAACCAGGCCTTGAATGAATTGAGAGATTTAATGTAAATCATCAACTTGGCAGAAAAAAGATATGGATAACTGGACCAAAGGAATGCACAAGGCAACCACCATGGTGTACCCCAGGAATAAAAGAAAAGAGTGCCGGTCTCAAGATGCCTCCTAGGAGCTCAGAATCAATCAGAAAACACAAATCTGTAGAAACTGCTGGAAGGAGTGAAGGCAAGTTAACAGAATTATTTGTTTTGATTTCTCTCAGACACAGCAGAGCTTGGCCCCAGAAAGGTGCTGACAGAGCAGAACTGAAGGGAGAGTAAGAAATCTGCCCCTTGGGGTCCTGCCTGGCACGGCTGCTCTGGAGTTGCAGGGATAGAGCTGGCTGGATCGGGGCAAGGTGCTGCTGCCAAGTCAGAAGGTAGAGACCTGAGGAAGGGTTCATCTTCCCCCACATGCCCAGCTATCCTTCACCTGCAGGAATCACCTGCCCAGATCTTCTCTGGCTGGCTCCCTGTTGTCACAGGAACCTGTTAAAAAACAGATTACGAGTAACTCTCTCTGTAAAAGTACTTAACAGGTTCTTCTCTATTTGACTCATTTACTACCTAAAAATGCAGTCACCTAAATACGGGTGAAGTTTCTACCAATTGAAATGTATCTTTCTGTTGTACAGTACATACACAAGTGCTAGATACATGGAAAAATCCCCCATTACTTTTTTTTTGTATTAGGATATATGAGCCAACTCACTGTACTGTTACAACCAGTATTTTTTAAATAATATTTAATCAACTTCCTTAACTACCTAGCTTTGTAGTAAAGTATCTGAATAAATCCTGACGTTTTATTGGACTGATAATTTGCAAACACCACTGGTACCAAACAAAAACCAAACTAGGACTTTAACTTGGTCTTAATATTTTTGTTGGAACTCTAATAAATCCTACCATAATTTTTATTAAACTATTCAGAGTGCTTCCCAGCAGCTCTGGAAACACCATGTGAGAGACGGACTCTATAATGGTCTTTAATCCAGCGACATTCACTGACCATTCCTGGCGATGCGCCCCCCCGGCACTCGTGGGGAGAGGACAGAGGTACCAGGCGCATGCGCACAGACTACAGACTACAGCTCCCAGGAGGCACGGCGGGGCCGGAACCGGGAAAGGGAGGAGCAAGAAGGCGCGCGCTCTGTGAACACACACGGATCCAGCCGCCGCGGTGAGCGTACCGCTGCGGGGGCTGCCGTGAAGTTACGGCGCTGCTCCCTGTGGTTGTTGGCGTGTGGACGTACCGAACGGACCGTTTGCCCAGAGTCTCAAGGGAAAGGACGTGGATCCCGACCAGGGATTGGCTTCGGCCGTACCCCGGTGGTGAGAATTGCGGACATCTTACTAACATTCCTACAAACATTCCTACATAATATTCACACATACCAGACACTCACTTCTCTTTTCCAATATTCTGCTATTTCCCAAAGGCTCTCTCCAGGCTTTCCCTCTTATCCCTGTCCGGGAACGGGAACAGGGGGGAAGGGGAGAGGTTCTCTCTTGTTTTCTGTGTGTGTTGTTATTGGCATATAGATGTAGTGTTGTATAGCTGTTGGTATATGGATATATAGGTGTGGATATAGATATAGAGATAGACCTTGTGTGTTATTTGATATCGGACTTGCCAAACCCTCAGTGCCTTTAATAAATCTATTGATTCCTAAGCGTTGTTTGTGAGTGTGACGGGGAGTGGTCTTCAGCCCTCAATCCCCTGAGGTGGGGGTGTGGGTCGCGGCTTTGCCTATCTCGGTCCGCGACACACCATTTCCCCAGTGTCTCTTTTGTTATTTACTCCCAAGGAGAAACACTAAGCTTACACAAAAGTAAGCAATCCTTATCTTGTTATTCAAAAATTGTTAGCGGTTTTATCTTGTTAACTTTTTGTTTTCATTGACATAATCTGAAAAAAAATCTGTATTTTCTGTTCTGATCCCTTCACATAAATATTATTTAGAGGTGAGAATTTTACAAACTCTGACACTGTCACAAGTGTATAGAAAAAGCAAGTGCTCAAGTAGTATCAAACTCCTTATGTGCCTAGCTGTACTTCACAGGGATCACACACCTGAGAAACAAATGCTTCTAGAATCAATTTATCAGTTCTAAGACCACAAACCAGTCTTTTAATAGGTAAGTATGTAATATCACAGGGTTGTAATATTTTCAACTTGTAAAGGGTTCTTTACCTACAAGCAAAAGCTTCCAGGTTTTAACTGTTGAAAAATTCTTGCTAAATCTATCAACTTCAGCATTAGTATAATCTGACAGTATCTCTTAAACAGGCCTATGTCACAGCAAGTACACATTTCTTTAAATATTCTGAGCAGAAAAATCCTCCAGGGGAGTAAGTAGGACAAAGATGTTTATGATTCTTCAGGACTGGAGGTTGCTGAGCTGGTGATGTCAGCTGAACAAGGCATTTCTGCAGGAAAAAGAAACCAACAAGATCCCATTCAAGTGGCCATATCTCTGTCCCCGCATGGAAAGCAAATGCCTCATCCTGCTGGCCCAGAACAGGTGAGAGGGATCTGCTCCTCGCAGCTGCATGGAAGGAAAACACACCAAAAGTAACACTGAATATACTCAGCTTCCAAACAAATATATTTCAAAGGATTATGTGTTAGCAGAAAGTAGTATATGAGCAATAATTGTTTAATATTCAGTGCTTTTTAACATTTTGAAAAGGTGAAGTGAATCTATCCCATCAAATTCTCAGTGCTGGGTGTTTAGCATCACATGTGCTTTTTGATAAGCCCGGGAGCAAATGCTGTGTTACAGGATGACAGGGGCTGTGTTCCTGACATGACATGGGGCTTCTTGACAGGCCTGGCTGTCACTTTGCATCAGTGCCTGTGGAGCTGCCTCTGGGTTGGTCACCAGCTCCAGCTGCTGGTGGAGGGCACTGTGCTGCCCAAGGCCTGACTGCTCCAGCTGTCTGCTCCAGCTAGCCCACGCTCCAAGGCTCACCATGGCACTCCAGCTACCACACCTACAGCTGCCCCACCTCATGCCACATACTGGGAGGCCAAAGCATCACCTGGGCCACCAAGCTCCTTTGCCACAGCCAGCAAAAAAGTTATTCCAGCAGGTATCTGTTCTCGCTTGTGTCACGACCCACAAAGTGGGCACGGTACTTTCACGTCCCACAAAGTGGTCACGGCTCCCCAGAGCTGGGGGTCCAAACTAATATAAATATCTCTTTTAACAACCCATTTGGCGAGATTAAGCTCAGGAATACTCTGCGCAGTACTCTAGGAGTAAGAGCATTACCCAGGAGGCTTTCACAAAACACACTTTTACTTAAGATTGAGTAAGATTATAAAGCTTGTCAAAGGAAACATGCAACAATATAACTCTCAAAGCAACAGGTTACAGCTAGCAGAACTTAGCAAAATGGTCCTCTCAAAACAACAGGTTACAATGGAAAAACTTAGCAAAATTAGAAATAATGGTTCCCCTATGTGCCGAGAATAAGGTTAGAAAGAGAGGGAGAGAGAGACAGATGAAGAGAGAGGCAGAGAGACAGAGAGACAGAGGTAAAGAGTGAGTGGATAGGAAAGATATCAACACCCTTGGATCCAGTAATGATCTCAGCATGACACTGTGGCCCTTGGATGGTGGCCGCACACTCCGAGCATTTCCAGTCTGCCTCTTTGATGGCACCTGGCCCCACCTCTTCTGGTGAGGCTCAGCCTGCTTTGCACAGACTCAGTGTTGGATTTGGGATTGTTCTGGAAATGAGTCGGTGGGGCATGGGGGTCAAGGTGATCACTTGGCCCCCCCCATCCGGGTTGGCTGAGCAATGACCTTTATTGTCATGCATGTGCTCTGTCCTTGAACAGGACAGTGGTCTTTCGCAAGATGGCTGTGCCTCCATGGGGCTCCTCTTGCTGGCCACTGCTCCTTATCAAGCAAGGACAGCATCCCATTTATCAGGGTGGCTGCCAAAGGAGGGGATCCCCTTGCAAGGACAGTGTCCTTGGTGGTTACCAAACAAGGGGCTCTCCTTGCAAGAACAGGGTCCAGGTGGTTATCGAATGAGGCCCCCACCCAAGCACAATGTCCAGTTTGTCAGGGTGGCTGTTTTGACACAATTATTCTTTTCAGGACTCTACAGCTTGGCAACAAGCTACAGCACCAATCCAGCACCAGACCACAGCACCTTCGTACGGGTAAGTCACCAAGGCCAGGACCTGCTTTTCTGCCAGTAAACATCCGATCTCACTTTGTTGTTAGGGAGGGCAAGTCAACAGCATCTAGTTACCCCGGCCCTCTCCCTATGGCACTGTGCCCCCTGCAGTTTCCATGGGATACCGTCCCTCTCCTGCTTCCTCTTCTGAGCTGTGGGGCCCAGGGCTTGCTTACCAAAACAGCTTTTTTGCAGCCCAACAGAAGTCTGGATTGAGACTATGGTAGCACAGCTAGCGAGGGCTGGAGGCTGGCAAGGAGCACAACTAGAGAGTCTGGGCAAAGAGGAGCTCTGCATCTCACTAACTGCCTTACATCGCTGTGAAGGTACTGAGTGGAAAGGACTGATCTGCGCAAAAATGTCTTCCCAGTGAAAGTGTCCCCTTTTTTTTTCATTGGAAGCTCACCCTCACTCCTTCCTCCACTACCAAGCAGGCCAGAGGCCCCTCTGTCCATTTCCACATTGTCAGACCAATGTCAGACCCCACTGAGCCATGACCGTTCCTCCAGCACCCCTCCTGCTGCTCCGCCTGCCCATCGGGATGGGATGCTGCTGCCAGGCCAAGCTCAAACTGAGGGCAAGGACACGGGCACTTGCACGGCGGGGCCTTCTAACCAAGTGTGTTAATACACAATACCTGCAAGCTCGCAGATGGTATGTTACTGGCTGTGTAAGTACCATCCCAAATAATTGTCTCACACACAGTTAAGCACAAGTTCCAACAATCCTAAGTTATTAAAATTGCAAAAGATGTTACTAACACTATTGTAAATAATGTACAAAGCAAATAATATACACAGCAGATGATATCTCTGCAAAATGATTGAGAACTAGTGATAGCATAAGCTTCACTGACTCTAGCTTTTCCTAAACCACTCAGATTCAATCTAAAACTTCCCTTCTAAACAAACTATGGTTTCTGTAACAGAGATAAAATGCTTTTCCGGCTCCAGCCCAGGCTACATGTTGACCCATTTACACAGCCATAGTTTCCTGCTCATAGGCAGTAATGATCACATCTGTGTTTGATTCCAAAATTGGAATTTAAAACAC
This sequence comes from Hemiprocne comata, assembly GCA_020745705.1. Taxonomy (NCBI): domain Eukaryota; kingdom Metazoa; phylum Chordata; class Aves; order Apodiformes; family Apodidae; genus Hemiprocne; species Hemiprocne comata. The sequence goes on from CM036616.1 coordinate 44,431,106, forward strand.
CATTTAATTTACCTAAAACAGGGACAGTATCTGCAGGCTCAAGGAAACAGCTTTCGATAACACTGAGAGCTCACCAAATCCACACGACCTTGGCTGAATGCAAGGAGGCAAAGGAGTGCAACTTTTTTTGCCCCATGTGAAACACTGACTCTCCTGGAGTCAGAGGAAATTTCCCATTGACTTCAACAGGGGCAAAATAGGGTCATTCCTGCCACCATATACCCCTGCAGCAAGTAAAATCTGGGGAGGAGGGGAGTAATAGGTTATGCACAGAAAAACATTGCAGAGTACAATACCATTTAAATTGTATAAAGCAGCTAACATGCATGGTGACTTTGGAAGGACCTTTTTGCTTTCAAACAATTTAGCCGTGCAAGACAACAGCAAAGAGTAAAACAAGAAGTATCCGGTTCTTCGCTCCCATGTGGTTGCTTTAAGATGGGATCTGCTGTTGCCATGTTCCAGTGAGGGTTCTCCAGCCTCTCACTCTACCAGGAGGTTCTCTATGGGGCTTTCTCTGGTCTTCCCACCTCCCTAGCTCATTTCATTAGAAGTGTTCCATCACTGTGAGGCATCTCTTAGTTGTACATGCAACACTTTGAAAGACAAACTTTAAAGCTGACTTGTTAGGTCTCTCAAGAGATTTTTGTCAGGGAGCAACAAGGGCTGGCTGCATCACTGGGGCAGGGACTGATGGCTGCAGGCTGGGCTGATGTGGGGTGCTGGGCCATGGGCAGGGTGGAGGAGGTCCCAGGTGAGGGTGGGCAGGCAGTTTTGGATCTCCCAACTGGAAACACTGAGAGCCGGGTCTCGTGAAACCTTCATGTTCTGGAATGCTTCAGATTCACAGCACAGCTCTCAACAGCTTTAACAGAAGCTTTTCCCAAATCAGATCCCCTTCAGCTCAGGTCTCAGCTGCTCTTTGAGGGCCAGAAATAAGAACAGCTCAAAATGGCCATCTCATAAAAGCTGGTTGCAGGGTGAGAGATGAGCATTGCAGCAGAGGCAAAGCCGTGCCTCCAGCAGAGGTGATCTGCTGCCTCGAGGTTTTCCCTCCTGCGCTGCCCACTCCTGCTGCCCACACAGCACCGTGGCCCACACAGCACCGTGGCCCACATAACAGGACAGTGATTGCAACTCAACCTAGACTCACTTGCAGGGCATGGGGCATCTTCTGCATTAAATGAGGAAGTCTTGCAGCAAAGATGATGTAAAATCTCAACATCAAAATGGACCAAAAGCCCTTTACAGTAAGGCTGTGTTAACTTGTAGGGAAAAGTTCCATCCTCTCGTTTCCTGATTTTTGACTGGATTTCGTATACTTATTTTTGCATGGTATTTTATTGTGTGAATTCCATACTCAGGAAGAAGTCTCCCACTAAGAAGACTAAGCATAATGAAAAACAAACTTTTTAATCTATTATAATTCTATCTATCCTGCACTCCATCACCTGGCTTGGGACATCAGAAGCTGCAGATGAGTCCTGTGTGAATTGTGCTAGTGACGATTCCATGTAGGAGTGTGCCTAGGGAAGGGAAGCGCACAATTTCCCAGTAGAATTCAGAGTTACTAGACTTCGTGTGTGTGTGGGGTGTAAGAAATAGCCAGAACAATTCTTCAGTCTGTGTCACTCATGGCCACACAAATAGCTTTGCAGGCACAGCAGGCAGCACAAGGGCAGGAATGAATTAACTGGAGATAAGAAGGGAAGAGCTCCTTACGCAGCCTTACCCCCAAACCAGAGGGAGCCGCGTCTCCCTTCTGGCTAAGGAGAGGGTGTGCTCACTTGGCTCTGGAACTTTGGGCTGTGGCAGACCCCTTCCTGAGTGCTACCTGACAAACTAACCTTGAATTTTCAAAGAGCTTTCTGAAAGCTTGATGCCAGGTTTCCTGCGCAGAAACAATACACCAGACAAAACAGCAGTTCTCTCCCTTTCCTCCTGGAAGGCAGGACATGGGATGAAGCCTTTGCAAGCAGCAACACTAGTAGACCACATGCAGTGGGATATGCTTGAGCATCTGGCAGAAAGGCTGTCTACATATTTTGTCTGAGAATCAATGCCCGAAGTGTATAGATCTCCCAGGGGACAGACTCCCAGGCTTTCTCCACTCTGGCAGAAGGTCCTCAGCATGGACTATAGACTACCTTTTGATTTGCTGTCTTGCTGGCCCCACAGATCTGATATTCTTTTCTGCACAGCACCCCAGCTTCAGCCAGAGGGATACACATCCTTCACCAGGTATAGTGCCCTCAGCTACCCCTGCCTGGGGAGAAAGCCAAGGCTTCTCTAATGAGCCTGAAGAAGGACCTAGACCCCAGGTGCCAGTTCCTTGACAAGCGCTCCAGGCCTCAGGGACTTTCACTCTGGCCACTTCTCAAGACACACAGAGCAAAGAAGGCAGAATTACAACACATTTTTTGCACACCTTGGTGCTGTGCTGCGTGCTCTGCTAGCCTCACCTATGGCTCAGCTACACAGTGCCGGGCCAGTCAAGGGATTTCTGTAGGAGATTGACTCATTCTCTCACCCCCAAAACATGATGGGAACAGACCCGAGGTTGGGCAGCACCTGCAGAAGGCGGCCCCAGCACCGGTGCTAGAAGCTGGCCCCGGCTCAACCCCCAGTTGAGAAGCTGGCGCCCTCCCAGCCAGTCCTGCCTGCCTCGACGATCCTAGCCCGACCCCCGATAGGCTCCGAGGCGGCCAGGCAGCCCCTGCGACCCCCGAGTGAAGGCCCTGGGCGGCCCCCCGCAAACCCCACCGGGCGGGGCCGCCAGCATCGCGCCGGGGCGGGACCAGGGGCTGCGGAACGGCCCCCGCCGCCCTTGCCGGGCAGCTGCCTCTGCTGCCCGCGGAGCGGGGCTGCGCGGCCGCGCTCGGTCGGGGGGCGGTTCTCTCTCAGCGGCGGCGGGCAACGGAAAGCCGGGACAAAACAGGTCCACGGCAGCTGTGGGTGTCGGCTCGGAGCCGCGGCTGCTCATCTCCTCGGCTGGTGGCCGCGGCTCTCCCGGCCGCCCCCGCGGGGCGGCGAGCTCCGGGCGGGACCCGGGGCGCGGGGCTGCCGGAGGGCTCGCCCGCTCCTCCCACATCCCCTGCGGCGGGGCTCGCTTGGGGCAGAGCCTTTCCAAGGAGTTTGGCCGGGCTCCTCCCGGCGGCGGGGCTGCCCGGCCAGCCCGGCGCAGCGCACGGTTTGCGTGTTGCACTGCTGCACACAACGACCAACATTCAGCCCAGGGCCTCACTTGGGCTCTGCGCGGGGCCCTGAGGGTGGTACCTCCGCCCCGGGACGGGTGTCACGGTGCACAGAACCCCCAGGCTGGGGCTGCGGGTGCCGCTGCAGCTCTACCGGGGAGGTCCTGCGTTCCGAGCCGTGGCTGGGAGCTCTTGGGTAACGTGTTTTCTTTCACGTTTGTGCAAGTAAAGCTGCTGGATACACCTCGGCGGACGCAGGCACACACTCCAGCTGTTAGCACAAACGTGTGGGGTAGACACAGAAATTACTCAGACACATCAAGGAGGCAGGAGGAGGCAGGTCTTGCTCACATGCTCAGGGAACAGCCGATGGCCAGCTCTGCTGGGGTCAGGGAGGAATTTTGCCCCGGGGCAGATTGGCCCTGGTCCCCGGGGGTTCTTTGCCTTCCTCTGCAGCATTGAGCATGACCCGTTGTCAGGGCTCCTCTGGCCTATTTTGGCTGAGTCACTGCCTGCTGCACATGGAGTGCAAGGATGGCACCTCGTGCCCTGCAGCTGGGGAGAGGAAGCTTTCTTAGACTCCTGGGGGGGTCCCAGGGTGGTCCCCGGGGATTGCTGCTTGTCCTCTGTAGCATTGAGCACAGCCCCTTGTCAGGGCTCCTCTGGCCCCTTCCTCCATTCTCACCTGCTGCTCTTGCACCTCCAAGGCACCACTCATGCCCCAGTGCTGTCAGGCGTTTTTGCCCATTGCAAGTTTGGAGCGGGAGAGAGCTCTGCTCTTCCCTTGGCTCCGTTTCCCCAGGGCTTGTGCAAAATAGCCTCTGCTTGGAAGGGCTCCAGCCTTGCTGCACCATCCGGAGCTGCCACTTTTCAGTTCTCCCTGTGTGCAACACCAGCACAGGGCGGGCACGAGGGCACTGCTCATGTGCTACTGGCCAAGAAGGACAGCGGTGGAGCAAGCTTAGAAAGGCAGAAAGTATGCTCATCATCACTACATGTCATGCTTTTGAAGATACTCTATGGAACCACACACCACCACCTCCTCATCGTCCTCCTCCTCCTCCTTGTCTGTCTTCATCTTCTTAATCTTCTTTGTTGCCATCTTCATATTAATCATCATCTTCTTCATCTTTTGTGTGTGGTCAGTCGGCCCTGATCCTCATTCTTCACCTTCTTGTTCTTCAATGGCCTGTACATTTGCTGGCACATGCTGTAGCTCTGGGATTTGCCTTTGCCAGACTGCAAGGGATGTTTTCTCAAGATAAACTGCAGAATGCAGCAGCTTGCTTCTGGCTACACATGTGCATTGTATAGACGTGTGAAATGCAGTTCTCACAGACTTTGAAGAACTGGTGCAAAAGGGAAGGGGTGCAGTGGAAGTAGGGCTGTTAACTTTGCCTCCACAAGAAAAGAGACAATGATTTTTGTAGCTGCAGTCATCTGTTGCAAGATGCAATCCTAAGGAAGATGAGGGCATAAATAAGTTGTACTTCATATTGTTGGGCTGTTTCTCAAAATCCTTCCTTCAGGGTTTAGCCTGAGGTAAGAGAGAAAGAAAGCATCAGGTGTTTTTCTTCTCAAAAGGCAATGTTGTTTCTAGTAGCCCTAGACTTACTGATCCTGTCCTTTCCAGTGAGCAAGGCTTGTGTGCTGGACTTTATAGACATTTCTGGAAGTAGAAAGAGGAAAGCTAAACTTAATTGCTTCACTTTATTTTCATAAACCTGGTAATTTTCAATGAGTATTTTTATGCAAGCTCTCTAGCCAATTTTTAGTTCTTTAGCAAACCATTCAAGCACATGCTTTAATCCACCCTGTTCAGCAAAGCACTGAAGTATCTGCTTCTGTGCCACTGCAGCAGGTTGGAAGAGATGCTGAAGTGTCTGCTGAGCAGGGAACGATTGCTGAGACAGGCCCTTCAGAGAGAGGTGATGGAATCTAGTGATCAGAATTACAGGTATCCAAACAAGTGTCCAACCCTGTCTGCCTTGTCAAGACCTGACAGTAGAGCTGGTTTCACAGCAATGAGAATGGCTTCCCCCTCGCCTCCCTTTGGGCAGATTTTGCACACAGTCTTCAGTTGGTTTTGCCCACGGGTTGATTCCTGTGTCTGTGCATGTGTGCAATTCCAGTGCCACCAGCCTGGTGTGCCTGGCCCTGCAGTCTTTTTCAGAAGCAATAAGCCATGCAGTCTGATGCAGGAACAAGTCTGCATGGGGCTAACTGGCTTTGGCTTTTTGAGCACTTGCTCATTTTTGTTTCTTGCAGTGATACTGGAGCACAGGGTGAACTCTAATAGAACTATTGAACTATTGATTGACAAACTAGTGTAGTGGAGTTGTCTTATCAGCTCTACTATGGGGTAGCTTAAATCTTCCTATGTCAGAGGGCCTGTGGAGAATTTTCTTGCAGAGCATGGGCATGTGAGCAATCCAGCCCATGGTATAAAGGCTTAATTGTGCTACCAAGGTTAGGTACCAAGGCCTAACTACTGTTACTTCGAAGGCTGACTAAAGGACAGTTACGGCTTGGGAACAAGAAAATTGGCAGAAGTAAAATAACTCCCAGATGTAGAAGTAGAAACAAGATAGCAGAAGTTGCTGAGACCATGCAATGTAAGGACTTTCTCGCTTAAAGCTAGTAACCAATCATGTATTAGAAGCAGGCGCGTGGACAGTAGCAGTATACCAATTAGAACAGAGTATTGTTCGCGTGGACAAAGGCATTTAACCAATAATAAGATGACCTAAAGCACATGATTATGAGCAAAAAGGTATATAATAAGATATTTTGTTTGAATAAATGGCTTTCGCTTGATCACATTGACCGTGGTGTGTTAGTCCGTGCTCCCGCCGCAAGTGGCCAAAAGAGAAACAAGCTCTATTAGTGGTGGGAATAATTTCTAGAACAAGCACAGCTTGGCTGTTCCAATGTTTAACTAGTAAATGATTGTAGGAATTCTGGCCCAGGGACTCAGCTGGGGGCGCATCTCTGCCTTTGCTCTATGCTGCTCATCAGCAGCTCAGGCCTAGTTTTTTATGCTGCCCTGGAATACTCTGTGTCTTTTTATCAAGTCTCTGAACTGGTGGCAGCAAGTCAAAAGAAGCCATGCTGAGGTGATAGTGAACTTGCTTATGCACATTCTCTGTGTGCAGTCCCAGTAGCCAAAGGCTATCTCTGGAGTGCAGCACAAAGCAAAACCACGTATGCTTTACCTGTTCCAGTGTTAATGTGCTTTTCAGACAGCTGTATCACTGTAGTAAATGCTGGGCATTCACCAGTTACTAGAACCATCAGATCTTTATTTCCTGACAGCCTCCAGCTGGTGAGTCCAGTACCAGATTTGTATCTTGAAGCATTTACCTTCGAAGTACATTGAGATTTATTCATCCTTGAATGGATCAGTTTGTACTTTGGGCTGTTCAGTTCTACCCCTTCGCTCTTTTGATTGAGTTGTGTGTCAGAAGGGAAAAGATGTGTGGTATTTCTCCCCTTTCCAGGGATGTTTCACTGAAGGGAAGATCCCGCAGTGAGAAAGATACGGGAGATGAGGAAAGGTTTATTGTTAAATGTTTTCTTTATTGTAAAGTACCAGTTTGGGCTAAGTGAAACTGTTTATGAACTCACTTATACTTTGCCTTCCATATCCAACATGTACCCTGAAAAATACCTTAAAGATCTGGAATGCTTCATTTAAAAAAAACCTTCGTTTTCTTTTTTGTTTTTAAAAATCGTTCTTCTCTTTTGGAAAGAGCAGCGCTTCTCTCACTCAGGAACACAATGGGGAGATTTGAAAAATTGTGACACAACCTCAGATGTTTGTATAACACTGTTCTCATTTTCACAAGAAAACCACACATTTTTTTCCTTTTAACCCAGACAGCAAGTGGAAAACAACGGTATTTGTGCAGCTTTAGCTGGTATTAAACTGCTCCTGCTCCTTGTGGTGAGAGCTGTGCTGTGCAGCAGGTTCATAGAAATCTCACCATTTGTGCCCTGTGTTTCCTTTTGTAACTCATTCTTTGCTAAGTAGAAATAAGTTTCATTCTTTCTTTGAAATTTCCTGGTTGGCAGTTTTCCATGGAAAGCCAAATGTTTGCCAGAAACCGCGGAATTACTAAATATGAAATGTCCTCTTCAACTCCTCTCCATTTTTACTCAACTTTAGCCAGAGCTCAGGCTGCTTTCAGTGGCAGTGGCACTGACCTTGCTCTAGCTGCTTAATATTATGGGACATTAGACTTAACCAGAAACTTTCTATTGGAAAAACTGAGATGTAAGCCATGACCAGCTACAAGCTTTTATTAAATTACCATTTGTCTCTTTGCTGTTGAGGTGCAAAATGCAGAATATCTCCTATATTTATAAATTCGGAACCCAAGTGTTTTGACAGTTACAAAGAAGAAAGATTGTGTGGGGTTTTTGGTTTTTTGTTTGTTTGTTTTTTTGTTTGTTTGTTTTTTGGTGGTTTTTTGTTTTGTTTGTTTGTTTGTTTGTTTTTGGAACAAAGAAAATCTGTTTTCAGTTCTTGTCTAACAACAGTGATTTCTACTGTGACTTAGTCAGCTCAGTAAATCCTTCTGAGCTTAGTTCCAGTCAGCTGTAATGCCAAGAGAAGAGTGTTTCTTTTCTTCCACCTATTGTGTAATTTATTACAAACTCCTAAATTTTGCCCTTAAACTAGCTTGTGATTTCCTGTCTGTATTCATATGCGTATCCTGGCATGGCTCAAACTCTAAGATTATGAGCAGATACTCATGGCCGCCAAGAGGCCTGCTTCACTGAGCAAGTGTTTGTCAATGGACCGAGGCAGTGTTAGGAAGCACCTGAGTCCCTGTCAGGCGTGGGCTGCCTGCTGGTAGGGACTTCTCGCTGCCAACTGCAGCTATTCCATTGCCAAAGGGATGTCTTAGGGTAAAGGCAGGTGTCCTACAGGACTGTTGGAGATCAGGAGGACTTCTGCTTAATTAAATAAAAGCTATTTAAAAAAAATACATTGGTTTTAGCATTTTAGTTAATACTGGTGGATTTTGTGCATGCTTAGTTCTGGATGTGTTGCCTTTTCATGTGTTGACTTTTAACCCATGCATGTATGCCTTGAAGTCAGAAATGCAACAAGCTCATTGCACTATTAACACCAAAACTAAAGTCAAGGGGTGCCAAAGCTGGCATTGCAGTAGTAACATCATTCCACTGGCCTGCACAAGACAGTGTGGCACAAGTGCAGACAGACACATAACCAAACCACTCAGCTGTAAGAGTGAGTATAAACACCAACTCAAGTCAAGGGACCACGGCTCCGGCTGCTCTGAACGAGTGTAATTCCATCAAAAAACACTGGCATTGTGTCAGCTTATACATGTTGACCCCACAGGCTTGGCTCAGTTAAAAGATGGATGCGGACACTTTCAGAGAACAGCCCTGCAGCATGTGTGGCAAGTGAGTTGATAGAGAATTCCTTGATTCCTTGATATTGTCCTGTGGATTACACAGACTTCACTGTCTGTCAGTGGCACAGCACATCACTGCACACTCCAATGAACAAGATGGTCAGGAGATACCAGCCTGAGAAATTTTTCTTCTCTGTTTTCCTTTCTTCCTCTGTGCTAGCATAGAGCTTGTGCATGCCCATGCTGTGGCTCCAGCAGAAGCTTCATAATGTGCCCCACCAGTACCACCTTTAGATAAATGAAGCATCATGAGAAAATTCCACAGAAACTGGCTAACTGGCTAACTGGCTAGTTCTCAGCTCCCGCTTTTCAGACAGAACTGCTATAGTCCCACAGCAGTAAATCAAGGGGTTGCCTGCCATTCCTCTCACTCATCCGAAGGTGCTCTTCCCTGTGCTTGCCAGTCAATCTGAAATACGTTAATTCATTGGAATAACAGCGAGGACTGCTGTACTCAGTAATAGTACTGCCACAGAATTGCCAAATGTCACCAGTTCATTTTAAGAGGTTGGATGACACATGATCAGAAAAGAAGTCTTGTGAGCTACCAAATTCAACCAGAAATCCTAGAGTTCCATGAAGAGAGCCCAGAATGCACGAGGCCCAGCAACAAATGGGCACATTGCAGCATGCATGTGTCCTGGTTTCAGCTGGGATGGTTTTGGCTGGGGAAGAACTGCTTTTCATCGTAGGAGCTAGAGTAGGTTTTGGTGTTTGTATGACATTGGAATGAGAAGACTCTTGATAATACACTGATGTTTTCAGTTGTTGCTGTGAAATCAAGAACCCACCCCTGCTTTGGGAGCGTAACCAGAACAACAGATCCAAACTGGCCTATGGAATAGTCCATATCATGCGACTGTCATGCTCAGCATACAGATGACAGCTGGCTGGGAAACTCCTCTCTTGCTCTTCCAGGATTGTGGTTTTGGGAACTCTCTCCTCCAGGATTGCTAGCTGGGAATGAGATTGGCCTTGGTTGGTGGGTGGTGAGCAATTGTACTGTGCACCACTCATTTCTATATACTCTCTTCTTGTCGTTGTTGCTATTACTTAACTTAGTATTTTAATAATAATTTTGTTTCCTTTCAATTAGGAAATTGTTTTTATCTAAACCTACAAGTGTCCTTACCCTTACACTTCCAATTCTCTCCCCCATCCCCAGGGCTGGCGAAGCGTGAGCAAGCTGCAGCATGGATTTATGCACCCAACCTGGGGCATGAAGGGTTGAGATAATGACAGTTTTGACTGAAGCGTATTAAATTGCTGGGAGCATTCCTTGCGTTGCTGTGGATGTGGTTGCTCAGAATATTGTTTTACTTGCTCTCAAGCTGTTTTCAGCGGTGGGCTGTGTCACACCTGCTTTGCTGTACACACTGTTTGCCAGTGTGTCTCCACGTTTTACCACCTTTAGGAGCTGGATTAGGACTCAGGATATGGCTTTGCTGGCTAAGGGCACCATTTTGCTGTGTTGTGTGGTGCTGACTTTTGGAGTGAAAAAGTCATGGGTAGCGGGACTGTGAGAGACTGAAGGAGTTAATGTGTTGGTGTCTCAAATATGGGAGCAGGAATAAAGTGACAGTCTGCATTGGGACAGCAAACCACGAATGACAAGTCGCTGGCCCAGGACACAGAGGAGTGTGGGAGGAGGCACAGTTCCCTGTTTCCGATATCACTCCGGCAGCAACTCACCGGAGGAGCCCTGGAGGGCCGTGACTGACGGGACCGAAAGGCGGGGACTCAGCTGTAAAAACAGGATCTCAGGGAGCCGGGCGGGCCATCGTTGGAGGGTTGATGCCTTCCTCACCACGGGATCCAAGGGGGGTGGTATCTCTTTCTCTCTCTGTCTTTTGCTGCCTTCTTCTTACAAATGTTTCGATAAGGGGCCGCGCTGCCTACCAGTACACTTTTCCAGAGTTTCCAGTTGTTTCTTCCATAAATGCACGTTCCCAGTTGCAGGTGACTTCTGCCCTCCTTAAAACATTTAAACGATTGTTTGGTGTCATTTGACCTTCAAGTAGCCCGAGGGGATCACAAAACTGTTACGACCCTCCCGGGTGGGTGGGGGGAGGGGGGCACGGCAGGGCTGAGACTGGGACTGGATCCAGCCTCCCCTCGGCTCCTCCCTGAGGAGCAGTTTAGACAGCAAGGGGATCCAGTCTGAATCTGCCTGCGTTTCCCGGTCTGGGTGGTGACAGGGACTGATTCTGTATTGGTGCCCAGCGGCAGTGGGCGGGACGCAGAGAGGAGCGGCGGTGCCGGCTTCATCCCTGCGCTTCGGGGTCAGCGTCGTTACCAGTTACATCAGTTGCTCCGTCTCCTTGACGAGCCAATACGTGGGAGGAAGACCTTTCTTCACTTTCCTCTTTTCCTCCAGACCATTTAAGAAGATCCTGGAGGATTTTGACCATTCTTGGCATGTTCAAACCAGCATGATCCTCATGAACCTGTTGCTCAGCCTCCTGAACTATGTCAGGCTTTGGTTTTGTTTAGGGCCAAACCCTCTGCTGCCAGTGTTATCCCAGCAGCTACTCCAAAAAAGAGAGCACACCGGGCTCCTCCAAGCCCTGCCACAGGCAGTGCAGCCCCTCCAGCCCCCGTAACAGGCAGCGTGTCTGCCCCTAGGGCGCCTGCTACGCTTTTTCCACCCTCATCAGCTGCTGATGCTCAGTGCAGCCGTGGGTGCCCTGCGGCTACCTCAGCCCTTGCGACAGACACTGCAGCTACTCAAGCCCCCACAACAGGCAGCGTGGCTACTCAGACCCCCTTGAGAGGCGCTGCACATGGGCTAGAGCACCAACCTGTGCCCGTATCAGTTGCCCCTTGTCACGGACCGATATCAAAGGCTATCGGATGTCAGGATGCCTCCGCGACTTCCTCCCCCCCACCCCCCTTCCGCTCCCCACACCCCTGTACAAAAGAAGACATGGACACGTAAGTCAGTACATTCCAAAAGGGATGAAGAAGGTCTTGCTTCTTGCGGTGAGAGCACGGACTAACGCACAACGATCACTGTGATCAGGCGAAAGTCAGTTATTAGAACAAAAATGTCTTGTTATATACTTTTTGGTTAATAACATGAGCTTTGTCCACGTGAACAATACTCTGTTCTGATTGGTATATTGCTACTGTTCACACGCCTATGTCTAATACATTATTGGTTACTAGCTCTAGGCGAGAAAGCCCTTATATTGCATGATCTCACCATCTTCTGATATCTTGTTTCTTCTTCTGCATCTAAGAGTTACTTTTCTTCCATCGATTTCTTGTTCCCATGCTGTAATTGTCCTTCAGTCAGCTTTTGAAGTAACAATAGTTAGGCTAAAACCTTGGTAGCACAATTAAGCTTTTATACCAAAGACTGGATTGCTCACATGACCATGCTCTGCAAGAAAATTCTCCACAGCTTCTCTTCTTTCTAAAGGAGATGGGGGGGTGGGGCAGGGATGGTAACCATCTGATCTCTATCTCTGAGGGAGATGTGGGATATATGGCAAGATTTCAGCTGTCGTCAAGACGAGCACGTAGTCATTTGGCTGCTCAGACGCTGATGATGGCAAAAGCACCCCCCTATGACTGGCCCAGAAGCTCCCCTTCTTGGCATAGATTACCTCAGGAGGGGCTGTTTTAAGTACACAAAATTGTCCCAGGGGGCTTTTCGTACAGCTGCTGTGGGGAAGGAGGAAACCCAACAGCTGTCTACCCTGCCAGAGGACCCTTCTGTTGTGAGGTTGCTGAAAGGTGATCAAGTGTCAATCGCTACCACAAAGGTGCACTGGCAGCAATATCACCCCAAACAAAACTGTGTCATTCCCACCAGAAACTGGACAAGAGTGGCCAGGAGTGATCAGCAAAACCCACTCTTTCACAGCCCCATCTGGCCAGGGCAAAAGTCCAATGGAGAGTGGAGAGGGACAGACTACCGTGGCCTGGATGAAGTCACAGCACCCTGAGAACTGCCATGCCAGACATACACAAACTTCAACATGAACTGGAGTCAACAGCAGCCAGGTGGTACACCACAAGGTGTTTTTCTCAGTGCCTTTGGCAGCAGAATGCAGGCCACAGTTTGCTTGCTCTTGGAGAGGTGTCCAGTGCATCTGGAAGTGACTGCCCAGGGGTGGAAACGCAGGCCTGGTATTTGCCGTGGACTGATCCAGACTGCACTGGAACAGGGTGAAGCTCTGGAACACCTGCAATATGCTGATGACATTGTTGGATGGGGAGATACACCAGAAGTCTTTGAGAAAGGCAAGAAAATAATCCAAATACTTCTGAGAGCTGGCTTTCTATAAAACCAAGTCAGGTCAAGGGGCCTGCACAGCAGATTCAGTTTGTAGGAATAAAATGGCAAGATGGATATTGTCAGATCCCAATGGATGTGATTGATAAAATCAGCGACATGTCCCCACCAACCAACTAAGAGCAAGCACAAGCTCTCTTAAGCATTGTGGGTTTCTGGAGCAGGCACATTCCAAATTCCAGGCAGCCTATGTGCCCTCCCTGCCAAGGGACCCAAGAGAAGAATGATTTTCCATGGGGCCCTGAGCAATGACAGGCCTTTGAACAAATTAAACAGGGAACACTTAGTGCAGGTGCCCTGTGGACATGGACCATGCCAAATCCACCAGCAGTGAGTTCCAGATGCAACATGCAACAGAGACTGCACACCATTCTCCTGTTCTGGCCAGAGCAAATTCCGCATCATCTCTCCTACCTTGGGAGAACTGTCTTGGCAGATGGAACCCAGTATTATGGACTAAATGAGCTCAGCAGACATTTGAAGGAGTGGCCCATAGACTAGGGGAATTCTATCTGCGTTTATAAAACCTCCCAGGAAAACACGGGATTAATTGAAGCACACTGAAAAGTGTGGGATCTGAGCATCACTTCAACATTACGGAGGAAGGGGTGTGTTTTATTCTTGTCGTTGCTATTAATTGCATTTCTATTATTATTATTATTTCATTCTATTTCCATTCTGAAATGGTTTTAATCTCCACCGTTGAGTCTCCTAACCCTTACCCCTCCAACTGTCTCCCCAGCCTCCAGGGTTAGGGGGAGGGTGAGAGTGCGGCTGCGTGGCATTTAGTGGCCTGCCACAGGGTTGAACCACGACAGCAGGTCAAATGGTTCATTCCAAAATGCTGACTGGATTCATCCAGATCGTACAAGCAGACTGAAATGTGTTTACTTGTGCAATACAGGTTAGCAAAAAACTCCAGCCTTCAGCTGGGACAGAATTTTTGCCAGTATAGACGAGCCTTCGGATGTGCTTGATGAAGCCCCAGGTCAGTTCATCGGCTGGGGGATTCTAGGGAATGACATCCTGTGAATTTCCCAGCTCACAGACTTCTTAGGCCCTAATGTGAAAAACCTGGGCATGTTCATTCTGTCTTACAAGCTTCCTAGTACATATTTGGAAGCATTCTCTCTCCTTCTTTAAATGTCCCTGCTTCTTTGGACAAAAAGGAGGAATATGCTCCAAGCTGTGCCTGCGTGTCCTCTGCCCTTGTGGAGTAACTGTCTAAGTATTGTCAGCCCATCAGTGAGGTGGACATCCCTCTGGTGGAAACAATTATTTTCTACATCTTCTTCTTTTTCTTTCTTTTCTCCCCTGTCCCACATTCCCACATTCTGCTTGTTTTTACCATGAGAGGGAATTTTCAGAGCTTTTTTCATATACTGGCTGTAACTGTTGCTGTCTTCTTATCCCATCGGTAATGTTTATAAAGTATTTTGTATTTGCAGGATTTTATCAAGGTCCCATCTTGCAGATAAATTAGGCAAAGCAAAATCACGTCAGAAATTCTAGAGGCATAGAATAAAACCTCACTCACTTCTGTAACTCTAGACAGATGCTTTTAAAATTTAAAAATTCCTGTATTTCTGTACCTGCTAATTATTGTCACAGTGAATGCAGTACAATCCACCATGCACCAGTAAAGAACAGGACCAGTGTTGCCTTTTTTTTTTTTTTTTTTTTAAATCAGAAAATCTGTCCATCTACAGTAAAGATACTGTTTGTGATCTCAGTAATTACATGCTAAATTCAGGTGTAGTCTGTCACAGTTTGACTCAGATCAGTTTGACTCGGATTGGCAATTAAACCAGAGACAACAAGGTCTTGATCCCCTCCCACCCAGGTAGGGAAGAAAAGAGAATTAGGAGAGACACTTGGCTGGATTGAAAACTAAACTAGGCAGCTTTAATTATATGCACAATTATATACGAGTATGTTCAGGAATGTGCAAAAGCCTCTTGCCTCCCCCCACCCCCAGCAGCTCCCCCGGCACTCTCCTGAGCTGTGAGCAGTCCTGAAAAGTCTCAGACCACTGTCTGAGATAACAGCAGAGCAGACAGGGCTGTGGGGAGAGTTATGGGGGTCAGGGCTGAGCCTGGGGTCGATGGTGATGGATGGATGGAGTCCTCCCCAGACACCAGCCATGGACGGAAGAGAAGGGAAGAAGAAGCAGGAAGGAAGTTGTCTTCTGTGATCTCTGACCTTCCTTGGAGCTTACGTAGATCTATGGAATGGAATACCTTTGGTCAGTTCTGCTGTCTGTCTAGTCCAGCTCCTCATGGGGGGTCACAGACACAATTCTGCCCCGGTAGCCTCTGTAGCAGCAGAGCTAAGAAGCGACCTTGGAGTCTCAGCAGAAACATAAACATTCCAGTGCTATCAGTCCACTAGCTGGAACACTTGCTGCTAGTTAAAAGAAACCTTACTGAAGGAAAAAAAAACCAAATCAGTAAAAGGAAAATCAGCTTCATCCTGGCTCAACCCAAGACAAGTATTAAACTCAAACCTAGTACATTTTCTTCTGTGCCTTTTGGTTCTGGAGCCTACACCAGATCACAGAGAGATGACCCCTGATCTCTGTGGAAAGATTTTTGACAGTTTTGTGAAGAATTCAGTCTGCAGCCAGATGGCGTTTTATTGACGTTTGTCCTAAATCCGTCCCTTCAAAAGTTATTATAATGACTGCAAAGATATGTCAAATGTCCCTGGTTAGCAGAAGGGTGATGTGACCCTGTGCTGGTGTTTCCCACGTTAACAGCTCTCTGGAGCAGAAATGGGTCCTGCAATGCCTGAGCCAGGCAGACAGCCCATCACCAGCTGGCATACTTGCTATGGTTATGCCTTGGTTTAGCAGACTAACTGGGAGAAAGAACTGAGAGGAACCTTTACCTCCTAAGGCAAATTAAATCAAGATTTCTTAGGCTGTGAAAACATTTTGTAAACTTTTTTTTTTTTTCCTTTCTTTTTGCCTCTCTGCTTCCTCTTTTTGACCAAGGCAAGAAACAGAAATGAACTGCAAGAAGAGCTATCCCCTCCAAACCAGAGTGTAAATATGACCCATACCTACAAGAGATGCTCCATTAGGAGCAACTAATACCTTGACTCAGGCAGGTGCCCAGACTGGTTTTTGTCTAGGGCAGAAAAAGACAGTTCTTTGTGAAAAAATGATTGTTTTCAGACCACACTCCTTGGAAACTTTACACGTGGGTAGGAGCCAGGCCCCCAGTCAGCTTGCATTCACTGGTGACTGGCAGTGACACTTTCTTCCTTTGGCACTCGGAGACAGTCCCAGCAGCTCTCATTTCTCCTTTTGTCTGATTAATTTTTAATTCTTTGACAATGCCTTGGCCTCACAAGAAGGTCTGCAAATGGGAAAAGTCTCCCTGTGCGTGCTGTACCGCCTATCTCTGTACTGCCTGTCTGTCTCCTGAGGAGAACTGTCATGGGAAGAGAAAGGGGCCTCTTCTATCTGTAAAGGAGTAGATAAAAACTTGAGACTAGCCACAAGGTTAGGGCTTGCTGTGAACAGCACTGTAAATACTGACATAAAGTAGAGCACTGCTTATCTGCTACTTGGTGTTTTGGTTGGCTACATCCTGGGAAACTAGGAACTGTGAAGGTGACAAGCACCGGGTGTGAGTGCTGCTTCCACCGCCTGTATCCCGGCTGCTATTTGTCAGTTCCCACAGTAAAAATATATAAGGGAAGCTCTTTCCCATAATAAGGATTCCATTTGCTTCTCACCCTGGAGTCCATGTCTTCATCCACGACAGCCCCCTGCATCTTCTTGTGACTTCTCCATGGGAAGAGAAAGAAGGTCATGGCCTCTGTACAGCTCTAGGGCCTGTGCCATTGCTACACAGTTAAGAGATGTAAAGAACCTCCCTGGTTTTGCATCCGGATGAGCCGAGTCTGAAGTGTCTTTTGTGGATGACTGGAGGGCTGCTAATCAACTGAAATACAGGCTTAGACTAAGCTGGAATTCTTCAAAGCTACAGAGTTTTAGCAAGCTAGAAAAGAGATGCTGGTACCTCTAGAGTAAAGTCTGCACAAGACATTCCTTAACTCCAGAGCCATTCCTACAGCTTCCCACTGACTGAAGACACAGAGGAACTGGTACGCTCATGAGCAGAACCATTTGTACAGTCACTTTTCTGATGGTCTCAGTAATACAAGATCTGCTGTATCAAAATGTACCGGCAAGTTAATTTTCCATTGGTGTGAACTTTATTAACTAAAATGTTTCTCATATAAATGCACACGTGAAGCAAACAGACTGACAGACCCCAGCAGTGTACTACTCATTTTCATACAGAGAGGGACACACGTGAACATCAAGCGCCTTAAAATGCCCTAAGAAGTACCTTGGGAATGGAAAAGAAAAAAGGTGGCAGGCGGGAGACTATTTGTAGCCAGTTAAGGAATAAGCCACTCCTGTCACTGTCTATAGAAAGAGGTTTATCACACAGCGTATTTTTCTTCCCGATCAGTTTCATTTCAAAGAAGAATCAAGGGATTGGTTTTATTGTTTTGGCTTGAATAGGGCATGGATTTGTCCAACTTTTGGGAAGAAGTCAGCAACCCCTTTCTTCTGCCACCCTCACAGGGCTCTTGATCCTTATTTGCCAAGAAAGCCGAGCCATGAAGAAGTGTTTGGCTCAGTTCAGCTCTAGTGACTGTAAAGAGACACAGGAAGAGGAAGCACAACTATACCGAGAGCTTCACACTAAGCTACATCTGGAGGCAGAGATGCCTTGGAGTGAGGGTGAAAACCATGGACAAAATTTTGGCTTTTCCAAATGATTTTTTGCTGCATTCTTATTATTGCTTTGAATATTGCCGGGTTTGGAAGACCCTTTCTGGTAGTAATTTTCCATCATGCTAACTGTAGCACCTTATTGCTCTACAGTTAGAGCACCAGAGCTGCTGACAGTCACAGACTTGCTTTAGATAAGCAGTTTTCTCTATGTTTGGTTTCACCCAAAAAATGATGAGGCTTTTGAAAAGATTCCGCATTTTTAACACATTGAATTCTCATAGAATTCAGTGTCTTTTGGCAAGCTCAAGACTCGGAGGCTGTAGTCAGGACAGATGCCTGTCAGCTTTCACTTAGAGTCATCGAATGCCAAGTTGGAAGGGACCTCAAGGCCCCAATCTTTCCAAGGAAGAGCAGGGTTCAGATGAGATGGCCAGCACCCTGTCAAGCGGGGTCTTAAAAATATCTAGTGCTGGGGAAAGCACCACTTCCCTGGGGAGATTATTGCAGTGTCTGACTTTCTCACAGTGAACAGCTTAAAACATCTGCTGCAACAAACCTCAAGAATGTTGCAAAGATCAGTACAAGGGGGGGAGGCAGACTTCTCTTTCCAACACAAATTGGCTTCACTCATTCACCTGCATGCTGTCATTTCCACCTCTCTGCAAGCCGCTACATATGGAGCTCCACCTAGCCTGGACAACATTACAGGGGACAAGAGCTTTATAGCCCCTGGATGGTCCTGGCTTGGTGTTCCGAGAAGGAGCACCTAGATGTGATCCTGATGAAGTGCTAGTGTGAGTGCCATCAACAGCTGCCCCTCTCACAGCCCTTTTTCTGCCTCTCCTGAGGTTTTCATGCTCAGATGTTCCTCTTCAACCCTGGTCCTACCAGTCACCAACCACAGAACCACTTCTACAAGAAGGGGACTGAGGAAGTCTCTTATGCACCCACTGGCTCAGGGCAGGGTCAACGAGGAGCACAGACCTGGATGCTCTGGGTCATGGCCACTCAGGTCTTGAAGGCTGACCTTTGGGCTCAGGGACGCCACAATCTCTCTGGCCAACCCACTCGAGTGCTTCATGATGCTCACAAGGATTTTGGTTTTGATTCCTTGCCTCCAGCCGGAACCTCTCTAGTTTCAAGGCATGCCACCACCTCTCTCCCTCCAACCAGGCAGTGCTGGGAAGAGCCTGTCCCCATCCCCTTGATGCCTTCCCCAGAGGCAGTGGGGTGTGCTCTGAGGTGCCCCGACGCCTTCTGGGCTGCACGCTGGGGTGCAGTGCTATTTGGGCAAGGACCGAGGGGGAGGATGGCCTGTCATGGAACCCTGAGAGGTGATTGGTGAAGCCCCCAAGCGACAGGTGCTCGAGCCACCCAATCAGTTTGGAGTCCCCGTTACCGGCACTCCAGCTGAGCCCTTAGTGAGGCTGGAGCGGTCAGCGTCCCTTGGAGCTGGGCTTGTGATTGTGGAGCTGTTCCTCGGAGCTCTTCACCCTCGCCCCCAGAGCCAGCAAAGCATTCCCCCCGGCCCTGCCAGCTGCAGGCAGCCGGGGCACCGAGGAGGCACGCTCACAGCAGCAGAGGTGAGCTGGCACGGGAAACCTCACCTCGGGGAGCCGGCAGGGTTTCCTTCTGCAGGGACCTGGGCATTTCCTTGCCCCCTGCCCAGGCCAGCCCATGACCGGGGCCTCTCTTCCTTTTCTAGCGTGACATCGGCTCCTGCAGAGCCGTTGGGAGAGAGCAGCTCAACATCCCCAGCTCTCCCCAGCCCACCATAGCACAGGGAGAGCATGGCCACAGAGCTGGACAACCGCTGTCCCATCTGCCTGGACAGCCAGGAGGATGCCAGCTACGTGCTGCCGTGCCTGCACCAGTTCTGCTATGCCTGCATCCTGCGGTGGGCCCGTAGCAAGCCCGAGTGCCCCCTCTGCAAGAGGAGGATCTTCTCCATTGTGCACTCGGTGCAGGCGGACAACAACTTTGAGGAGCATGTCATCTCACCACCTGCAGCTCCATCAGTTGTCCACCGCCAATCAAGAGGAGGTCCTGGCCGTCCAGCTGCCCACAGACCTGCAGCAAGAGGACAACAGCCTGTGGGGCTGGTGCCCAGGGCTCCTCCGCGTGGCCTGCAGCCCAACATCTGGGCAGCTCTTTTCCAGGAACGCCCAGCTCTCCTGCAGGCCCTTCTGCCCTGGATCCTTGAGGAGTTGCAATTGTCCATTCAGAACCAGCGTTCTGTGGCAGAGATGGTGGAGGATCTCGCTGTGCCCCTTCTGGTCCTCTTCAGGCTGGAGGAAGACATACTGAACCACCTTCTGGGGGCCTCCCTCCAAAACCCTGCAGTGACATTTTTGCACCCAACTCTTGAGGCCGCCGTGCAACGGGGCATCAGGGAGGCCCGCCAGCTGCTGGGCCTGCAGGGCCGCGGGGCTGCCGAGAGGCAGGAGCGTCCTGCTGCCTCCCGAAGGGGGCCTCCTGCCCCAGGTCCAGCCCCCTCCAGCAGCCCTGCTGGAGCCCCTGGAGAGGAGCGCCCCACCACCTCAACTGCTGCTCTTCAGGGGGGTCGCAGCAGCCCCCCCAGTGCCCCCGCTGGAGCCCCTGAAGAGGAGCGCCCCACCACCTCAACTGCTGCTCTTCAGGGGGGTCGCAGCAGCCCCCCCAGTGCCCCCGCTGGAGCCCCTGAAGAGGAGCGCCCCACCACCTCAACTGCTGCTCTTCGGGGTGGTCCCAGCAGCCCCCCCCGTGCCCCCGCTGGAGCCCCTGAAGAGGAGCGCCCCACCACCTCAACTGCTGCTCTTCGGGGGCGTGCCAGCAGCTTCCCAAGTGCCCCTGTTCCCACCCACAGGGAGCAGGAAGAGCAGGTTGAGGAGCCAGGGGAAGCTGTGGCTGGTCCCTCAACTCCCAGCCAGGGCAGGGACCACTCCCCTGGGAGACGACGGCGAGCCCCGAAGAGGAGAGCCAGCAGTCCCCAGGACTCCTCCCAGCCCCCCAAGAGGCCACCCCGCAAGCAGCAGTAGAACGAGACGTGCTGGCTGGGTTGGGGCTTCTCTGACTGTCATCCCTCCCTCTGCTGCTGCTGCTGCTGCTGCTGCTGTTCCAGCAACCTGTTGTCTCGCCAGAGAACATCATCATCCATCAAGACAGGTGGCCTTCCCCTGCCTCCCTGAGTAGAACTGGTGCAGCTCCTCCAAGGCTTTTCTGGACTCACTGGGAGCCTGGACTCAGACACCCCATCTGCTGCCGAGTCCAGTTTGGGACTTGTCTGCGCAGAGGCAGGGATGGGTACTGCCCACGGCACCAACCTCCCGTCATACCCTGCCAAGGCAGCGCTCCCAGGAACTTCAGCAAGGGGAAGCACAAAGCTCTGCACCTGGGAAAGGATAACACCAGGCACCAGCACTTGCAGCAGGCTGCCCCGCTGGAAAGCAGCTCTGCAGACAAAGCCCTGGAGGTCCCGGTGGGTACCAAGCTGATCCCCAGCCAATGACCTGCCCTTGCCACAAGGAACACTAATGGTGTCCTGGGCTGCATCCAGAGGAGTTTTGCCAGCTGGACAAGGAAGACAAGTGAGCTGGAGCTGTTAGGCTGGTGAAGAGAAGCTCAGATCCATGTTGAAAAAGGCCTGAAGGGAGGAGGCTGCAAGGAAGATGGAGCCAGGCTCTTTCCAGTGGTGCACGGTAACAGGAGGATGGACACTGAAGAGGAGTCTGGACCCGATCCTGGGTAAGTGATCCTTCTGAATACCATAATTATGCCTCATACAAATACAGAAGACACTTCTTATGAAAAAATGTAAAACTACCCCTACAGGAATGCAGCCAACCCCTGTGTACTTAGCAACTGTTCAAAAGCTATTCAGCTTGTAGTGGTGTGTTTCAGAAATTACAGACTTGGTCCCTATGATTGAAGTCCTTAGCCAGCAGTGTACACCCCTCCCGCCTTCACGTCGTCTCATCTCCAGCCTCAACCAACTAGGCAGCCAGTGAAATCTGGGAGAGTGTCCTTTCTCAGCATTTACCTTCTGTAACAAGAACATCCCCTGAGGTGTGTGTGACTAAGCTTAAAAAAGGTGCTCATCAGGAAATATGGGTCAACCTAATAAGGCTTTTTGTACCTATTGGAGAAAACAGATGACAACGGGAGGGAAATGCTGGAGAAATGTTTACCCTGTACTGAATGTGTTGTATTTAGGAGCACACAGAGACATGGCTCAGCTGCTTCTGTTACGCTGACACCACCCCTTCAACCGAGGAGTCCTCTCCTTTGGTAGAACTCTCTGTCGTGCTGCTTATGGTCCTTCTGAGCACAGGAATCAGCCAAGCAGAATTGACTTCTTTCTCTTGAAACAATTAACTCCCAATCCACTCAGCAAACACACTGTGTTCCAAGATCCCATCTCCTATTCCCTTTCACTCACAGGCCTGAAGACGGCTGCAAGGCTGAGGAGCTACAGAGCAGGAGACCTGGGACATGCAGAAGACAGAAAGGAGGCTTGAGCTGTATGGCCAGGCACGCAGTCCCCAGTGCCAGCCTGTGGGTGGGGAGCTTCAAGGGAACGTCTGCTTGGCTACAACCAACAGACCCGGGTTACTCATGCAACCTTCCTGGAGTGATCCAGAGAGGCAGAAAGGACCTAACTGACCCCAGGACACTCATAACAATAGCTAACCAAAAAAGCTGGTAAGAAAGGCTTTTTTACTTGTCATTCAGATGCTGGCAAAAGCACTGGTTATCAGCTTAGCTAAGTGATATTGTATATATATTCCTTTTATAGGAAATGTCTTACTCTTTATGCAAAAACATGCCCACTGCCTGTGACTGAAGTCAGGTGAGACTCATGCCTTTCTTTGCTTACACGATACTTGTCTGAAGTTGTCCTCTCAGTCTCTAAGCTTCAATCAGATAAACATCTTAACCTATGTCTAGGCTGCTTAGAAACCTTTCCTATTGGTCATTGTTTATGTGGTTGCCTAAATACGGAAGAAGAGCTAATTGTGCATTTCTGTACCGTTCACTACTTTCTCTGTCATTTGTGTTGTACTTCAGGCTCAAGCCCTAAGTATCTAGGGGTGCTTAGGAATGGCTGTTTCCATGAAAAGGAAGTGTTTCCAATTATCGTGGCTGCAGAGGAAAAAGCTGAAATAAAGAACAAGGAAGAGAGTAGAGAGAGCAGGTAAACAAAGCTCCGTGTTTCCCACTTTCTGACCCTATAGCACAAAAAAGCCCAACAAACCAAAAGCAGGGAGTTTGGTGATCAGTTTTCTTGAATTCAGTTGAGATTTTGTGTTCCCTAATTTCAAAGCAGGGGCAATGCAGATACTGTTCCAAAGAAATCTGACGCTGAGCTGGTGCTGAGTGTGGATGTGCAGCTGATCCAGGGCAGCAAATGGAGCGAGAGGTGCCTTCTCCTCCTCCAGGATGAACTGGTGGTCGCCAAGTTGCGGTAAGACCCTCAGAGCCCAGCGGCCTTTCCCCCAGCCCTGGCCCTGGCACCAGGGCAGGGACACCCTGGCAGCAGCCCCCAGCCCTGGCACCTTGGTTCTGGATGCACCAATGGCAGGTGAGGGACAGGGCTCTGTGCAAGGGGACCCCGAGGAGGCCACCTCCGGCTCACTGCCTGCCTCTCCTCTCTGCAGAGGTGGCCCCACCCTGCGCCCACAGATCTGCCTGGCCATGGAACAGCTGTGGGTGCTGAGCAGCAGGAAGGAGCCAGCACGGGAGCAAGAAGAAGAGGAGGAGGGAGGCAGCAATGAGGACATGATGGCCCTCATCTTCGCCTGGCCCGTTGGCTCCTGCACTGCTGATTCAGGGTGAGTCCTGCTGCCACGTCCCACAGCTGGGCAGGAGAGGTTCCCAGCCATGCCCCCACCTTCTTGTGCATGGCCTGTGCCCGAGGCTGGGGGACAGTGGGGCCTGATGCTCGTTCTCCTCTCTTCTTGCAGCTCCGGGGTGCTGTGCTGAAGGAGCTGTGGCTGGGCACACTGCAGGGTAAGGCAGGGGGAGGCTGCAGGTGCAGCTGGATGGGGGAACACAGCTCCCAGCTGGGGAGAGGTGCCCCTGTGGCTGCGGGCAGCTGTCGGGCACAGCTGCCTGGCAAGGGAGAAGAGGCTGCCTGGGGCTCAGCCAGCTCTCTGCCTGTCCCTGCCCGGTGCACAGGAGAGCAGAAGGAGCCAAGGGAGCCCACATGACCTGTCTGCCATTGCTCAGAGGCCTGGAGAAGCAGCTGAGCCGCCGCCGTGCCATGAGTGTCTCTCTGGTCTGAGCTCTGTCCCCCCACGTTCTGCTCCTGCAGCCCAGCAGCAGAGGCATTGCTGCTCACCTTCCTCCCCTCCTCTCTTGCCCAGTGGAGGACATTCAGCACCAGGAACCTGGAGAGGCTGTTGGAGGGCCAGGCAGAGGTGAGCATGGCTGCCTTTTGCCTGCCTTGGGCTGTTCCGGGTGCCAGGGAGGAGCGGCGAGAGGGATCGGCTTGTGCGGGAGGGAAGAAAGTTCCTGCGGTGCCATTCCCGGAGCAGAGAGGGTTGGGGAGCCACCAGGAACACCAGCATATCCGGGCTGGTGGTGCTGGGAGGAAACCTGCTGCATGGGGCAGGGAGCCCAGGAGGGCAGAGGGTCCCAGCTGTGCCACACTCAGGCTGCTGGTGCCTGTTAGCAGCTTGCCAGTGGCCCTTTCTGCTGCGGGGCTGCTCTCTAAGTGCAGCCTGGTTCTTGCAGGCTGATCCCAAGGAAGGGCCTGAGATGTCCCCATCCAGCAGCAGAGGGGGACTTCTCCGTGCACCAGGTGAGTTTTGAGAAAGAAAAGCAACCTCCTGCAAGCGGTTGAGCTGCACTCACTTGTCCCCTGAGTGTTGCCATGCAGGTTGAGCAGCCCAAAGGACGACAAGGAGCAAGGACACCCGCTGAGCAGCAGCCGCTGGACCTGGTTCTACAGAGACACGGAGCCTCTGCTGCTGCCCACAGCTTGGAGGAGGGCAGCATGACGAGGGCCGGGACAGGCTGTCCTGCTGTCACATCGGCTCTCAGGAGCCTCCAAGCCAGAGCCACAGCTCCAGCTGTTGGCTTCCTGCCTGTCCTTCTGCAGTGCTCAACACCGAGCTGCAGGCAGGGCCAGGCAGGGCAGGCTCCAGGAGCGTCGGCCTGGTGGTCTCCATTGATGGGCTCTGAACGGTTTTCCTTCGCAGCAGGAGGGAGCAGGAGCAGCAGCATCAGGAGGAGGAGCAAGGGGCTGCCCTGGCCCTTCGCTCGGCAGCGGAGCCCGTCCGCTGCCCAGGCTCCAGGGCAGGCGGGCTCCAGCTGCAGCGGGGCGCTCTTTGGGCAGCCCCCGGCAGCGCTCTGCGGGGAGGACGGCACGCTGTCCCGGCCCATCCAGGTCAGCCAGCCTGGACAGGGGTCCCCAGCCCTCCCTCCACCTGCTCCACAGGCAGCGTCCCCAGGGCTGCGGGGATGGGGGATTGGGTTCTCCATTCCCAGCAAGGAGCCAGGTCTGCGACAGTGCTCTGGCCACTGCTGTTGGAAGGCAGCTCCTTAGCCAAGTCACTGGCCTCTTGCCTCTGCTGCAGGAGCTGCTGGTTGTCCTGCAGCAGCAAGGACCGACGGAGGAGGGGATATTCCGCAGAGCTGCCAGCGGGACGGAGCTGCGGGAGCTGCGGGAGGCTCTGGACCGTGGCGAAGGCGTGGACCTGGGAAGCCAGTCTGCGCTGCTCTTGGCCGTCATCTTGAAGGTGAGCACTTCTGACCTGCAGCTGGAGGAGCTCCTGGCTGGGCTGGAGTGTGCAGGGAGCGGCGGGCTCGCAGGGGAGGACGGTGGGACAGGCCCTCTAGGGCTCAGCCGGGCTGCTCGGGCAAAGCCGGCCGGCAGGGGCGATAGGTTTGCGCAGGGCACGGGTTGTGTTGCGATTTCTTGTTGTGTTTACCCGCCCTGCCCGCCCCCCCGCCCACCGCAGCGAGCGTTTCCGGGATCTCCCTCAGCGCGGGGGCAGGAGTTTGCGGGGGCCGAGTGCTGAGCCTGGAGTTCAGGCACCTGAGCAACCCGCGGCTGCCCCCAGCCTTCTGTTTGGGAGAGAAAAGCCTGTTTGGAGGGAGCGGGGCTGCTGGTTCCGCCCCTTCCCGCGCCCGCCGCCCCCCCAGGGGCGGGCTCGGAGTGAGGGGGTGCGTGGGGTGGGTCCGAGCTCTCCCTCCGCGGGTTGTTTTAGGGACACCTAAAGGGTGAAAGGAGGAGCAGGAACTGTCTGAACCCGAGGGGAGTGGGCAGCGCGGGGGAACTTGAGGCTATTTTGCCGAGGTGCTGGATCGGGAGATTTTGTCCTGCTAGCGGCGGGTGGGAGAAACATCCTCCCTGTCTGGGGCGACAGGGCTGTTGGAGGGGTTGTTTTGGGTTTGGTGTTTTGTTTGGTTTTTGATTTCTCGCTTCAGCCGAAGGCTTGCTGGGTAGCTCCGGCCTGCCGGGGGGCGGCAGACCCCAGGCACGGGGCTTTGAGGGAATTTCCCCGAGGTTCAGGGCTGCTAAAGACCCCGGTGCTTGCACACAAGTGCTTCACCAGGGTGCCCCGGCAGAAGGATGAGCCCGGGAAAGGAGGGTTTTGGAAGATGGATCCCCTGTGCACCGACCGGCTCCAGAAGGGTGCCTTCAGAAAGCGGAGGAGGTCCCCAGCACAGACCCACCCGGCCTTCCCAAAAACAGCCCAGCAGGAACCACGGTGTGATGCCAGCCCGGCTGCTTCAGTTTGCACCCCCACTAACATCCTCAGGGTCAGCAGAGAGTCGCAGCAGCTGCTGGAAGAGTTTGAGGAAACCACCGGCAGCCAGACCTGGGATCCAGCTGATGGCCAAGCAGGGCAGAAGCACCAGCAGCTCTTGCTCAACTCACTGGCCAAGGTGGCTCGGCTTTCCAACTCAACCTTGCTGACCCAGGAGGAGCAAGAGGAGCTGGGATCCTTGAAAGGTGATTTGGACTGGGAAGCCATCTTGGACACGAACCAGAACGCAGACCTGTCCATTTTTGGGGATCTGGACCTTCTGTCACCAAACAGCCCCATCACGCATGACCTGGACTTGATGGTCCACGGGCAGCACACCAAGGGTCCCCAGGGGCAGGAGCAGGTCCTCACCGAATCCCACCAGAACAACCTGGGCTGAGATGAAACCTTCATGGCCACTGCTTTCCTGCAGAATCCCTGGGACGAAGGGACAAGCAGGTGCCTCACCAGCACTGTCACCATGGAGGAGCTGTTTGAATGCAATGACGCCCCTTTGCCAGAGGCAGGAAAAAGAAAGGGTCTATAAATTCAGCAAGTTGGCCTCCTGAGATGTTTTTATAGAATGTATTCTATATTGTCTATTCAAAGAAACCTATATTTTTAGCATTAGAATTTCTTAGTAGTAGGGGGCTAGGGGAAATGCAGCTTTGGAGTTGTTAGATATTTTCACTGTTTAATTGTTTCACTGTTTAATTGTTTCACTGTTTAATTGCTTAACTGTTTAATATTTACACTGTTTAATGGTTTCACTGTTTTGCTGCGTAATTGTTGAACTGTTTTATGTTTACACTGTTGAACTATATCACTGTTGGTTAAATGTTTCATATTTATACTGTTCTATTGTTTCACCACTTCGCTGATTGTTTAAATGTTTCTATTTTCACTGTTGAATTGTTTGGATTTTCCACTGTTTAATTATTTAAATGCTTTATATTTACACTAATTGTTTGACTTGTTTGCTGTTTCATTGTTTAAATGTTTTATATTTTCAATGCTTATTTGTTTTACTGTTTTATTGTTGAAATATTTTATATTTACACTCTTTAATTGTTTGACTGTTTCACTGTGCAATGGTTGAAATGTTTAATATTCACACTGTTTAATTAAATCATGGTTTAATTGGTTAAATGTTTCAGATTTACACTCTTTTCACTGTGTCCGCTGTTCTGTAAACCAAGACTACAGGAGGGAGGATTCCTGAGCAGCAGCAGCAATAGGTTTTGTTCAGGATCCAGCACTTGGGCTCGCAGGAAAGAGGCAGAGGAAACTGGGGTGCTCCCAGAACTGACCTGGCATTTGTATTTTTTGTACCCAAAACCCTTGTTTTGTGTTCGTGCGGTGGGGCTTGTGGGGGTGGGTGGCCCACAAGGGTGGCTCCTGTGAGAAGCTGCTGGAAGCTCCCCTGGCTCCAATTCCAGCCTGGCCTCTGGCCAAGGCCCAGCCAAGTAGGGAAGCTGGATGTGCCTCTGGGAGTGAGAGCTTCAAGACAGGGAAAAGCAACCTGCAAGAAGACCTGCAGGGCAGGGGTGGTGTGAGAAGCGCCAACTTGAAAGGCTCAGACAGACTCCTCAGGGAAGCACGTTTTACTGAGGTTCTTGCAAGAGCAGGTGACCCACAAAGTAGGCACACCGGGGGGGCACTCAGCCTGCCTTTTGATTCCCTAATCCCGACCCAATTCTCCCTCCCTGGTTTCCCCATTGGCTCAGTACCTGAAGTTTGACAGCCCATCCAGTACGCCTAAGATGACCACCTGATGTCCCACCTCCCTGCACCTGGTACGACACCCTGCCTATAAGGCTGGCTCCATCTTGTTTGTTACTCCCCTTTTATGCTGGGGTTGTACAACCTTCTTTCCTTGGGTTAGGTACTTGGGCAGCTTGCTAACCACTCTTCGGTGAACTGCTTTTCTGTTGCCCAAGCACTGAAACATGGCCACACAAGCCTTTGGGTACATCTCATGCAGTTACCTCTGATGGAAAATAGCAACACCTTTTACAAAAACAATATCTATTTATAGCTTCTGCTATAATCTATCTATCTATCTATCTATCTATCTATCTATCTATCTATCTATCTATTTATTTTCTACTTCCTACATGGGGAACACTTCCATCATCAAAATAAGCTGCTTCTGTGCCTCAAACCAGCCTATGGAAACGGTGTTTTCTTCCGGCAGATGCAGAAACATTTCCTCATGTGTTATGTAGCCTGGTGATCACCCTTCTTAACCCAGTCTCTTCTGCAGACACACTCCCCAGAAACACACTTTTTGGCTTCCTTCCAAGTACTAAGTTGTCTGGCCTAAACCAGAGGACAGTTTTCCCAGGTAGATTTGGGCAGCGGGGAGAGAGGGCTAATACAGAAAGAAACAAGCTGTTCAGATGAGAAGATGGATGTCAAAAGACTGTCATTCTCTTCAGGTCCACGATGAAGCAACTTCTTCCTTCTCATGCATTGGGGTTAGGTTAGGACTCTTGGGCCAGCCTTTAGGACCTTCAGTCCAGCCTTTCAGTTATTAAACCGACCTCTAACCGGCCTTGGGGAAGGTGCATCAGCTGTCTCACCTGCCCATTAGATGCAACCACTGCTGCAGTGAAAGAGCAGATGACAGCTGATGCCCTAGGGGTTACCCAGTCTTGCATGTATTGCAGTTGCAGGCTCATGCTTTGAATGTGTGGCTGCTCTGGAAGATACCAATGCAAATGTTTTAAACACAAAAGGCTCTCCCGACAGGGGTTTCTGTACTTAAGAGCCTGCAGAGAATTGCTGTCCTGTGCATTCCCCTGCTAGTGAACAGGGCTCATGACCCAGGCCCTCTCTAAAGGCACCAGAGGGCACTGCTCTGGTTTTCAGTCACTGTACTAGCCAATGGTCTCACCTACTCCCTACAGTCACCATCAGGTTTGGCTTTAACTATGACTTCCCTGTGGCAAAGGTTTACAGTGGTAAAAAGCAAGTTGTACTATCATAAAGCCCACTCTGTCAAGCACAAGCCCTTCCTTCCAGCCATGATTCACTTTGGGATACATTCCACATATCCAAACACCTGACTGGCTTTTGAGGGACACTGGTGACATAAGCTATATGTGAATGTTTTAGTGACAGTAATGCTAACAGCCAGTGTGACATCCCTGTCTTTCATGGAACAGAATCACAGAATATCTCAGGTTGGAAGGGACCTATAATTAGATCCTCAAACCCAACTCCCTGCTCCTCACAGGACTACCGGAAGCTAAATCAGATGACTAAGTGCATTGTCCAGACACTCCTTGAACTCTGACAATCATATTCTGCTTGCATAAGTCAGGTGAACAGTCAATATACTACGGAGCCACTAAATTCATTATTAGCTTGACTTAGTCAAGTCAAAGTCCTGTTGAGGTGGATCCAACTGCCTAGGGATTTAACTTTAAAGGAAGCAGACATAACCTGCTAGTTTGTGTCCAGTCTTGTTAGAGGCTTTGATATTTTTAGATAGTGCTTCCTTTTCTCAGAATCCATATAAAAGCAAGAGAGTATAGGTTTATTCATAAATAAATTGCTTTTTCAGGTCTGTGAAACAGTTGAGGTTTTTTCAGTAGCGTAACAGTTGAGTTTTTTTTGCAGCGTAAGTGTCAAAATCAATGTAACAGAAATCACTGGGGTCTTTTCACTGACTGACAAGTGTTGCTACAGGCCCCTCATGAGTAAAGCAGCATCTTCATTCCTCTCCCACATTTTGAAAATACAGTAGTTTCTTCTAGTTATTATAAGACACTTTCTGTTCTTCTGAACCAATCCTTCTTGAACACTGGCAGTTTACAGATTAAAAGTTGGACTGTCAGCTTTCAAAATATTGCTTACTAAACATTACCTAAAGTTGGTGGCATTCTTTCAGGCATGGAATGCATCTGTCATTTGCACTTCACTGACCTTGAAGCTTACAGGTTAGAGATGAAATTTCACCTATTCAAAGTAAGCTGTTTAAAGCATTCAAATAGATTTTTTAAAAGTGGATTCCACTTTTTCCTTTCCGACTGTTCTTCTTCAACTGAGAAAGCACGGTGTGAACCCAAAGGGATTTTCACATCTAGCTTTCATGCTTTTTGTTGCTACATGGCAGTGACCGCTAGATTGGCAAATGGAATAGTCACCTTTGAGAGATTTCTTCAGGGATGTTCAGAGCATGAACGTCATCCTTTTCAAGTAGCTTCTTCAAGAAAGGCTTCAAAACAAAGTCTGCTATTGATCCAATTCTTTAAAGTTCTCCCCATTTGACAATAGGATTTACTACTGAAGACAAAATGTACATTAATCTTTCTAGTTTATTATCTTCAGTTGACGTAGAATTACAGAGTTGCTGCACAAAGGAAGGTTTGTACCCTCTCTTTGAAATGACGAATCTACACAAATTCATTGACCAATTTAGGATAAAAGCAATCTTTACATCTCTACGTCTTGTCACCTGAAGAGAAAGAGGGACACAATTTATGTTGTACTGCCTAGTAGTATTGTTGAGTAACTGTTTATTCTCTAAGCACATCCGAGGTTTCATTGTTTATTGTAGTGTTGTGAGTACACGTTTTCCCCTGGAAGTGAAAGTGAACATCCAGAATGCCTATTTACCGCCAGCCCCGCCCATCAGAGTATCTGGAAGAGTTTGTACCAACTTCGCAAATTTCACCCTTCTGTCTTCTACCACTGGGACATTTAATTTGAACGCTGATTTCTAAAGGAGGAAGGATGGGCGAGAAGACAAGAATGTCAATCTTCTGTCTGTCCCGTCTGTGTACAGCGGGATAAAAACGTTTGTTTTCACTGACGTCTGCAGTGAGCAGCTGAGCTAGGACGGATCCTGCCGGAGCAGTGAAGGAAATCCTTCATGCAGTCTCACCTCCGCAGCTTTTACCTTATGTTCCCTTTCCTTGGCATAATCCGCGTGGTGTTCTGGCCCTAAGGAATGGACAGGTGAGACGCACTGTGTGGCTCGAGTTTCATGTGGATTTGGGAGACGGGAGGAGGAAAAGGGCAACAAATACAGCAAACAAATTCTCAGGAGCCGATACGACAGAGGTGGAATAAAGCGTGCTCTGCACTGGTCATGCATAAGGCACAGCAAAGCGCAGAAGCGATGCACACGAAGTACACTGCGGCTAGCGAGCCTGGAGTGTCCTTGGAAACCAGCTTCGTGCAACGTTATCGGCGACACGCGTCCGTAACCACACAGACAGACGCACCTGCACACCCAGGAGCGTGCCCGTCTGCGCACACAGCAGACGCACACACACCCCACCCCGAGCACACAGCCCCGCTCCCCCCCGGGGCTCAAGGCGCACGTTCCCGGCGCTGCCGCTGTGGCACCGCAGCGAAGCCCGCCCCCGCTGCGCCGCGGCCGCCGGGGGTCTCCGCGGCGGGGGCCGCCAAACAGCGCCCCGGGGCCCCTCGGGCTCCTCGCAGCAGCCGCCCGGCACGCGGCGGCCCCTCTCCTTCCCGGGTCAGGGCGCCCGGGGGTACCTCCCGCCCGCTCTCCGCTCTCGCCCGGCAGCGGCGCGGGGCTGTCCCGCTCCCCCCGCCTCCGCTCCCGCCTCCCCGCGGCGAGCCCGCCCCTTGCCCGGCACCCGGGCAGCGGGCGCTGCCGCCGGCCGCACGGCAGGCGCCACCGGGCTGCGCGGCGCTGAGGGACCGGGGCTGAGTCGGCAGCGTGTGGCGGCGGCTGCCGAGCAGGCTGGGATCGGACGGGAGAGGTCCTTCCTGGGCTGTATGAGTTTGTTTGTGACTGGAGCGGCAAAGTTCAGAGCCAAACGTGTTGCTTTCCGGCGGCGGCGACCGCCCCATTTCACCTGCTCTGCCCTGCCCTGCCCTGCCCTGGCCGGCCTGCCCGGGGCGGCCCCGCCGCTCTGCGGGCCCTTTGCCCGGCATCCTCCCCGTCGCTGGGGCCGGAGGACGGCAGAGGAGCGCGGGGCTGCGTCTTCTGCCTGCCCGCCTTCCCCTCCGCGGCCGCCGGAGGGGCAAGGGGCAGGTGAGTGCCTCTTTTCTGCGCTTCTGCCCAGCACCGAGCGGGGGGGTGCCTCCGCTCCGTAGTTATCTGTCGCTTCAGGAGCTGCTCATGTATCAGACTTTGCCTGCTGATGGCTCCCGCACCCCTCGCCTTGCCTTTTGCAGGAGGGCGAGTGCTCCGGGTGAATTGGCTTTCCGCAGAGGGAAGCCGGCGGGGAGGCGGGGAGAGGGCTCCCGCTCTCTGGAGCGCAGCTCAGCCCTTATCGGGAGCGGGGGCTTGTCCGAGCCGTGCGCCTGTGCTGCAGCTCGGGGTTGCCGCCCGGGACCCCTCGCCCGCCGCGCGTGTCGGCAGCGCGGCCGCGGAGGCGGCGCGGGCGCCCGGCGGAGCCAAGTTTTTTTTTGCCTCGGAGGCACCGTCCTGCGGGGGGTAGGAGGGAGGGAGGGAGGGCGGGCGGCGGAGGCGTCCGGCCAGACCTCTGCCCTTTTGGGTAATTTCGCTTTGTTTCCAGCACTTTCGAGGATTTTCCTTGCTGGCAGCCGGTGCCGTGCGGCTGCTTGTGAGCGCCCCGGAGCCACCCTCGGAGGCCGCCTGCTGCTAAGGACGGGAGAAACTTGCTGATCCCGCATGAGGGATTTATGTGGTATGTTCGCTCGTCTGCGCGGACGATGCGCGTTGGGGCGGCTGTGCGCTCCCCGCTGTGGGGGTGCCCCCCCGGGGATGAGGTGGGGAGGGCTGCGCGGCGCTGCGCGGGCGCCGGGCGGGTGGAGCTGTGGGGAGCGGCGGCGGCCGTGGTTTCTCTCGGTGTAAGCAGCGTTGGGAGCGCAGCCCCGTAGGCTCCTGTGCGAAGCGAGCCGGTGTCCTCAAGCCCGCACCTCCGCGGCCGGAAAATGCGTCCTTAATTAGCGGGGCTGCGCCGGGCGGGTGCGCGGCTGCCGGTGGGGTGTGCGGGAGGCAGGCGGGTACTGCGGGGTGCGCATCGCCCCTGGTCACGCACGCATTTTTGTGTCAGTGATTGTCTTTCTGGTTGTCACTGTGTACTGGAAAACAGATGGGATTCTAGGCGTAGTCTGTCTGAATTATCACAGAATGTGTCAAAGCGTAATTGCTGAAATCATTCAATAGCGGTTAACAATTAAAATACTATCCCAGTACTCTGCAGCTAGGAAGGAGCAGACTGTACTAATTGGATAGTTAATGACATTTCAATGGGCAGGCTTTCTTAAAATAGTAAGCTCCACTTTTCCAGGGGACTGCATAGGGCGTTAGAATATTAAATAATTGTATTTCCATGATGGTAACTCTTCTGAAAGGGCTGTGGTAGTTAAGTTGTGCTAACTCCTTGGCCAGCACTGCTCTGGGACAGGCTTTGCACAGGTTTAGAGCATCGTCTGAGAGAAGGCTGGATTTTCAACGCTTTTCCATTGCTAGGTAAATACAGCTAGACGCCCTAGAAGTTTGTGTGAAGCTAAATCAAAGGGCAGGCAATATTTTGGACGTTGTCCAGTGAAATCTTCTTCCGTCTTTTACTGGCATAATTTGACTAAACCGATAGCTGAACTTGTGTTTTATATCACTTTATGCCACTTAGGCTGATTGGAAATAGCTACTGTTTAATATTGTGAAGTCTGGGTCAGGGATGGTGTAACAACACTCCCCTGGTCATCCCTTAAAAAACTAAAGAGCTACGGTAGTGTATTTTTGGCAGTTAAAACATACCAGTTTAAACGCTGTACTTCAATAATAAAGTGATAAATAAATCAGCTTCTGTGCAGCCAAACTTTATTTTCTGAAATCTGTTCTCCACGTCCCTCATATTTCCTGCAGAACTTGAAAATGTTCTTTGAGAAACTCAGAGAAGCTGCATTAACTTGTTGCATTTTGGTTTAAAAGTTTTCTCAGAGTAAAGTGTAATAAAGTTGGCGCAACAGCAAGCAACACAATGTCATCTTCAACTTGCTGTGTTTTCTTTTCCACAGAGAAAATGTTTCCCACTGTTTTCGTCAGAGACATACAGTTGAGGAAAATGCCAGAAATTGAATTAAGACATGAAATGTAACCAATTAATTAGGATATTCTATTTTCAGAACTACTGTAGAGAATAAAACAGAATGAAGAATGTAAGTGGGCTCTTAGATACCTGTGCTTTATTCAGTCAGTCTTAAGTTTTGTTATCAACATAGTTTTGTCTTCCTTTGAGGTAAAAAATACAGGAATAAACTAACTCATGAAACACTGCTCTAGGTACTGAAAAGGCACGGAGTGTGTATCTCCCAAGTCAGTGAAAATGCCGAGCTTCATAAAAGTTAAGTTTACAATTGTCAAACTGTTATGTCAGGTGCTACAGTGTCACTTAGCAATCCTCTTGTGTTGCATCCCAACCTCGCTCTTTGCACTGTTGTAGGTGCATCTCTCAAACACTTCCTTTATTCTTGCATGCCAAAGTATTCAGATATTCTTATGAGCATTGCTGCTGTCTTCTGAACCTGAATTCTATTCTATGCTTTCCCAAATGAGGTTTTCTAAAAATTAGAATAATGGAGCTTTTTTTTTTCCTCAATTCTCATAAAAATGTTAACTTAAAGGAAGTTGGGGTTTAATGGTAAGGCTGGATTTCCTCCAAAGCAAAAGTATGGCTTTCCACCCAGCTGATAAAGAAATGGCTGAATGTGTTACCAAAGATCTACCAAACACTGATGTCTTGCCATCTGGATTTGCAGAGTGTCTTTGATAAAACATGAAGTGTGAGAATGTGCTGAAGAGGGTTTTTCGGTTGGTTTTTTTTGAGGGGAAAAAAACCCCAGCCCCCAGATAGAAGGATTATTAAAAAAGACTTTCCATGATATACTGGATTGTACAAAGCTGATCTGGGGAGTTGTGTTGATGTGTTTTCCATACATTTTATTACAATTATACCAGCACCAGTTTTACAAGAAAATCAACTCTGCTTGAAAAATTCTCCTAACAAAACACAGACACCAATCTTCTAGAACATCTACTTATTTTTTCCCTGGTTTGTCACAAGTCTTTATTAGTACATGCATGCAAGAATATTGCCTAGCTCTGTGAAGCATATTCTTCTGTATTGCTTCCAAATGGTACCACTTGAAGTCTTTCTTTCATCCTAACATTTACAATCCAAATGTTAATGTCCTTGGTAGGCTGGAAGTACCTTTCTGCTCTTCTGACACTTCCAAAAGATACACATACCAATGTTTTACATGAAGTAGATCTAGCAATGTTGTATTTGCTAGATTCAAAGCTCAATATGGCTAAACCTGAACAGTCTGATCTTGGAAAATGCCATGTTAACATCCACGGGTAGGAGGGAGGGCGTTCTTAAATCCTGTGATGACCATATTGATGTTGCTTGTGAAGTGTCAGAATCTTGACTTCTGGGCACACGTCTGTCTCATAACAGTGAAGTGCCCTATGGTTGGCTTTGCAGCTAAAGCATACATTACAAATCATTCCAGGGGAAACAATTATTTAAGACAGAGAGATGCAAAATATTTGTTAATGCAGTGAAGAAGCTACAAAATGCAGTATCTGAGGATATTTCTAGTGTAGCTAATAAAATCACAATTATTACCTGTGACAGATACTGGAATCAGACTTCTGGAAGCCAATACTTCTTTTTTAAAAAAAGAACAAACCACAATAGATTGTCTTCGTAGATGTTGAATTTTTTAAAAACATTATAATAGTATTTTACTGTATTAAAGGTGGCAATTGAAGCTACCAGCTACAAAATTCTGCAGGCTTACAGAGTCATGGTCTGGAAATCATCCAAATAACTAAAGCACTAAATTACACTTTTGTGTAATAAAGATAATTTCATGCCATACTTGACTATCAGCTCTGGTATGTTATGAACACCTTTGTACTTCTAAAATGGCATTATTTAATTCGTGTGGACCTGTTACTTCTTGACTATGAATGTAGCAATTTAATGATGGCTGTTCTAGGACTAAGGGGTTTTTTGACTAACATTTTGTCAAACAGAGAAGACTGATGTTGGTTTAGCACACCCACACTTGCACTGATACATATCCAAGTATGTGACTAGATATTCTTTCTGTATGAAAACCAGTCTTTTATTTAGTAAAATTTAGGAAGAGAAATGGTCTATCTGTTTTACCATTTTCTTTAAAGACTTAAATTATCTAGTATCTTGTACCTCAAATAGTACATCTGTTGTAAGGTAAGAAAGAATTTGCCAAGATTCTTTTAAAGCATGGAAAATGTTTTAACTATACCATGTAGAGAGATCAGCATGGCGTGCTTGCAAATGCTTTTCCCCTAGAAGCATGAAGGAGTCAAAGATGATACTAGTTTTGTTAATTCAGACTGCATCTCTTGGGAGTCATGTTTGACCAGCCTTACAGCCTTTTCTGAGGAAGTAGCTAGGTGGATAGACAATGGTAGGGTGGTAGATGTGGTTTATATTGGTTTTAGTAAAGCATTTGACACTGTCTCCCACAGCATCCTCATAGATAAACTGAGGAAGTGTGGTCTTGATGATCAGGTAGTGAGGTGCATCATGAACTGGTTGAAAGGAAGAAGCCAGAGAGTTGTGGTCAATGGGACAGAATCTAGTTGGAGGTCTGTGACTAGTGGAGTCCCTCAGGGGTCGGTACTGGGACCAGTACTCTTCAATATTTTCATCAACAACCTGGATGAGGGAACAGAGTGTGCCCTCAGCAAGTTTGCTGATGACACTAAACTGGGAGGAGTGGCTGACACACCAGAAGGCTGTTCAGCGAGATCTGGACAGGCTGGAGAGTTGGGCAGGGAGAAACCTGATGAAATTCAACAAAGGCAAGTGTAGAGTCTTGCATTTGGGGAAGAACAACCCCATGTACCAGTAGAGGTTGGGGGCTGACCTGCTGGAGAGCAGTGTAGGAGAAAGGGACCTGGGGGTCCTGGTGGACAGGAGGATGACCATGAGCCAGCAATGTGCCCTTGTAGCCAAGAAGGCCAGTGGCATCCTGGGGTGCATTAGAAAGGGCGTGGTTAGTAGGTCAAGAGAGGTTCTCCTCCCCCTCTATTCTGCCTTGGTGAGGCCTCATCTGGAATGTTGTGTCCAGTTCCGGGCCCCTCAGTTCAAGAGGGACAGGGACCTGCTTGAAAGAGTCCAGCACACAGCCACAAAGATGATTAAGGAAGTGGAACATCTCCCTTATGAGGAAAGGCTGAGGGAGCTGGGTCTCTTTATCTTGGAGAAGAGGAGACTGAGGGGCGACCTCATCAATGCTTATAAGTATGTTAAGGGCGAGTGTCAGGAGGATGGAGCCAGGCTTTTTTCGGTGATGTCCAGTGATAGGACAAGGGGCAATGGGTGCAAACTGGAACACGTAAACATCAGAAAAAACTTCTTTACTGTGAGAGTGACAGAGCATTGGAACAGGCTGCCCAGGGAGGTTGTGGAGTCTCCTTCGCTGGAGACATTCAACACCCGCCTGGACGCGTTCCTGTGTGATGTGCTCTAGGTGACCCTGCTCTGGCAGGGGGGGTTGGACTAGGTGATCTTTTGGGGTCCATTCCAACCCCTACGATTCTGTGATCTCTGATCTTAAACTGTTGCAGTGTAGTACCTGCAGGCAGTCTGCCTGTGAGTTCCACTGGAATCTAGAACTCTTGAGAATGGCTCTTCTAATAGCTGCTAAATGTTGCGCTGTTAACGAAGAGGTAATGTGAGTGGAGTTGAATGTTATGACAGCATAAATGTCTCCTGTTGCATGTAAGTTCCATGGCTGAGCAGACACAGTTTCAGAAAACAAGCATATTTCAGCGTTACCTGTTCAATCGGAAGTGTTTCTGCAACAGCCTTAAATAATCCCCCCCAAGAAATCTGCTCATCATGCTTCCATGGTAGCAATAACTAATGAGAGCAGCGTGGCTTTCCCTGTGTGAGTTGAATGCAGGGCTGGTTTACAGAAAGCTGTAGGGTCACACACATGGTGCATCTCTACTCCAGCCCTTGTCTGCACCAATATACAAGACTTGTGCTTGCTGAAGGTTTTACTTCCTCCAAGGGCAAGAGAAAGCAAGAAAGTCTAGCCCTGTTGCAGAGGGTGCCATCATGACTGTTTGGCAGTGCAGAACTCTGAAGAGATAGGTAACAAATAATTCTGGCTGAAGTACTGTTCCCACGCTGATCTCTACCTTCTAATTGTAAACCTGTTCTCCCTTGGGACAGGGTAGCCTTGAGATGTAGATATAATGATGTTCAAAGGAACACCAACCATTTCCAAGGATGGGGAGCAGGGCACAGTAGGGGCAAGGCAGCCAGCCAGCAAGGACTGAGCTCATATTTAGACACTTCCAGAGCACGTGTGAAGAAGGATGAAGTGTGTGCTAATAGGCAAAGGGCAGTGCCCTTAGGTCACAGCAGGAGTGAAGCTTGTTGAAGTTTGGGCTGAAACACCTCCAGCTCAGCTCTGAGAGACATTATCTTGGCAGCTAATTCTACTTTATGGTAGACTGACCATTATACATTCAATTTCAGATGAAAGCATTTGAACTGTTAACAAAAATATCTGGAATTGCACAGATTGATGCCATGAAAACCATCTCACATTACGACTGATAAAACCCATTTAGGCCCTGCTCCTGTGGATCCTGCAGGCATGTCTAATCTGATGACGAGTTCTGCTCATATTTTTCAGACAACAGCTTGATCTAACAAGAGATATGAAGCGTAATCTTTGAACAGAAGAAAAATCTGTTTGATACTTTTCAGAAACTAACAACTTTGGTTTCATTTTGGTGGATCTTTGACTGGCAACGAGTCACAGCTCAGCAACTGTATGTAGTACAGTTTCAGTTACATGCTAACAACCCCTGCCAATCATGGGGGTATAAGCCATTCTTGGGCAGAAGAGATTACTAAACCTAATTTTATGTCACACTGAAATAAAGGACCACATGTGAGGAACACACAAATCTCGTCCAGGTAATTGTTACATATTTCTAACTGTTTGCTGAAGTGAAGTGGATAAAGTACAGTGATGAGAATCAAAACGGACTAGCTGATGGTCTAAGGGGAAATCAGGCTTTGGAGAGGTGATAGTTAATACTAAGTTTTGTCCTTTTTTTGTTTTTTCATTTCAGCAAATCTACTGCTAATTTAAGCTGTAGGCAGAGGATAGCCTGTGAATTAGGTAGGTACTGTGGGTAAGAAGATTTCCATTCACTTAAAAGCTAATGTTAATGTAATTGGATTTTTAGCTGCTTTTCAGACTAAACTGCACATGTATTCCTAGTCCATTGCAGCAGGAAGTAAAATATGTTCCTTTGCAACTGCAAAACTAATTAATTTTACTTCACTTTGCAAAATATTTATTTGGCTTAT
Organism: Hemiprocne comata; assembly: GCA_020745705.1. Lineage (NCBI taxonomy): Eukaryota > Metazoa > Chordata > Aves > Apodiformes > Apodidae > Hemiprocne > Hemiprocne comata. The sequence goes on from CM036616.1 coordinate 44,470,899, forward strand.
GCATCCCTGGGAGAAGGATTTGTAGAGTGTTGGAAAGTGCTGTAGCATGAAGGTTTTTTGGTTGTGTTTTTTTTTAATAGATATTGACTAGTTAGGCTTCCTTCAGCAATAGCTAGGATTCACAACCCAGAGGCCCAGGAGGAATAAGGGTTAGGAGTTACCACCCTTCCTTATATTCAGTAGCAAATACTTGTGACTGTTCACTCAGATTTGCTCTTGATTTCTCATGCAAAAATGGGGGAAGAAACTACCCAAAGAGAAGAAGAGAAGATTGCATGGGGCTGATTAGCAAGCTAGCAACAGCTGTTACAGCAATCAAGGGGGATGAAAGTAGTTATTCTTTGGTAGCAACTGAAGGAGTGAGGAGCAGATCCAGCATAAAGAAGAAAAAGGAGAAGTGATGAGAACAGCTCGAGAAGGCTTTACAATGCTGCCAGGTTCCTGGGACAAAGAGGTCATTCAACAAGGGAGAACAAATATATTTGTTTTTAAAGTGGAATGAAGCCTTACTTCTGTTTTAAGTAGGAAGTATTAAGTTGGGTATGAAGTTTGTCCCTTGAAGAGCTGGTGGTGTGCTGTAGAGGACGTGGAGTGTATGGATTGTTTGGGTTTAAGCCAGAGTTTACTTTGTTCTCTGGACTTTTGTTCTTGGAGGACAGGAAGAGCTTTTAGCAGTTTCTAAAATTTTCTGCCCTCCCTTCTAGTTGTCATAATGGTAAAAAGTCACAGGGAGAGCCACTATTTTCAGTCAGTGAATAAGAAACTTTATTAGAGAAAGGAAAACTGGTCTTTTCTCTGAAGTTTTCTTTTTTTTTTCCACGTTATAAAGCTTTCACATAGAATCTTTCCTGACTGAATATCTGCAGCTGATTTTTGAAAACCGCACAGCATTTGAAGGCTTGGTTCCATACATATTTTCCTTGATGAAGCAGTTACATTTTTCCAACTCTTTGGCTCTTGATTTCTGCCAACAGCCTTCTCAGTTGGATTATGTGGAGTACTATGTGCACAACCAATCTGAAGTGAGTAATTGTTTCTTCACTAGTGCACAGGTTACAATCTGTTGAAGAGTTGTGCTCAGCGGTCACGCTTCCAGAAGAACACAAGAAGCATGTTGCTGGAGGTTCTTCTGAAAGCCAGTTTGAAGCCAGGGAGAGAGAAGTGTTAGCTGCTTGAAAAGCTGGTCAACTTTGCCCGGGAAAGGATGCACACGGGGTACCTAGGTGTAAGGCTCTATTTCATCACTGTCCTGGTAATCCCTCTCAGTCTTACTTTTGGGAGGCCACTTTTAAGTTTAATGTCTATTTACGTTTCAGTGAATACCTTGTTTCCATGTCTTCACTGCAGGGAAGAGATTCTTACTTATTAGATGACAGCATTTTTGAAATGCCTGTCGTGTTTGTAAAATATCTACAGTGACAAAGGGTACGCAGTAAAATGTAAGCTGTAGAAAATAATAGTGCAAACAGAACTGTCAGTAATTTCACAGAATCACAGAATGTTAGGGGTTGGAAGGGACTTCCAAAGATCATCAATCCAACCACCCTGCCAGAGCAGGACCAACAACTAGGGCAGATCACTCAGAAAGGCATCCAGACAGGTCTCGAAAGTGTCCAGAGAAGGAGACTCCACAACCTCTCTGGGGAGCCTGTTCCAGTGCTCTGTAACCCTCACAGTAAAGAAGTTCTTCCTCATGTTGAGCTGGAACTTCCTGTGCTCGAGTTTGAATCCCTTGCCCCTCCTCCTATCACAGGGCACAAGTGAAAAGAGGTTGTCCCTGCCTTCTTGATGCCCAGCCCTCATGTATTTATAGACATTAATGAGATCCCCTCTCAGTCTTCTCCTTTCTAGACTGAAAAGCCCCAGGTCTCTCAGCCTTCCCTTGTAAGGCAGGTGTTGCAGTCCCATAATCACCCTCGTAGCCTCCGTTGGACTCTCTCAAGTAGATCCCTGTCCCTCTTGAACTGGGGAGCCCAGAACTGGACACAGTACTCCAAGTGAGGTCTCACCAGGGCCGAGTAGAGGGGGAGGAGAACCTCCCTCAATCTGCTGGACACACTCCTCCTAATGGACCCCAGGATACCATTGGGCCTTCTGGCCAGAAGGGCACATAGTTGTCCCATGATAACTTGTTGTCTCCCAGGACTCCAAGGTCCTTCTCCACGGAGCTGCTCTCTAGCAGATCACCTCCTGACCTTTACTAGTGCATTTTGTTGTTCTGTTCCCAGGTGCAGGAGTCTGCATTTGCTCTTGTTGAACCTCATGAGGTTCCTCTTTGCCCAGCTCTCCAGCCTGTCCAAATCTTGCTGAATGGCCGCACAGCCTTCAGGTGAATCAGCCAATCCTCCCAGCTTTGTGTCATCAGCAAACTTGCTTAGAAGACACTGTCCCGTCATCAAGGTCATTGATAAAGATGTTGAACAGGACTGGAGCCAGCACTGATCCCTGAGGGACTCCACAAGACTCTTACAGGTCTCCAGCTGGACTCTGCACCATTGATCACCACTCTTTGGGCTCTCTTGTGTAGTGAGTTCTTAATCCATCTCACTGTCCGTTCTTCTATCCCATATTTGCTGAGCTTGCTCACGAGGAGGTTATGGGACACTGTGTCAGATGCCTTGCTAAGGTCAAGGTAGACACATCCACTGGTCTCCCTGCATCTATCCATTCAGTCACAACATCGTAGAAGGCTATCAGATTAGTCAAGCATGACTTCCCCTTGGTAAATCCATGCTGTCCACTCCTTTCTTCTCTTCCAGGTGCTTAGAGATGACCTCCAGAATGAGCTGCTCCATCATTTTTCCAGGGATGGAGGTGAGGCTGACTGGTCTGTCATTTTCTGGATCTTCCTTCTTGCCCTTCTTGAAGACTGGAGTGACATTGGCTTTCCTCCTGTCCTCAGGCACCTCTCCTTTTTGCCAGGATCTTTCAAAAACGATGGAGAGTGGTAGAGCAACAATCAGACAGCTCTGTCAACACTCTTGGGTGCATCCCATCAGGGCCCATGGACTTGTGTATATTCAATTTGCATAACTGATCTCTGACCCAGTCTTCATTGACTGGTGGAGAGTCTTCCCTCCTCCAGGCTTCCTCTCCTATATCCAGGGTCTGAAGTTCATAAGGGCTGGTCTTAGTAAAGACTGAAGCAAAGAAGGTTCTCAGCAACTCTGCCTTCTCTGCATCCTCTGTTATCAGGGCTCCCACCTCATTGAGCAGTGGTCCCACATTTTCCCTAGTCTTCCTTTTACTACTGATTTATTTGAAGAAGCTCTTCTTGTTGTCTTTTACTTCCTTTGCCAGTTGAAGTTCTAAGAGGGCTTTGGCCTTTCTTGTTGCCTTCCTACATACCCTGACAATGTCCCTATAGTTGCCCCAAGTGACAAGTCCCTTCTTCCACAAACTGTAAGCTTATTTCTTCCAGGAGACTTTCTTCAGAAGATCCTTACTTATCCATGCACGTCATTTACCACCTCTACCCGATTTTTTTACTGAAAGGAATGCACTTATCCTGGGCTTGGAGGAAGTGGTATTTAAAATCTGAGCAGCTTTCCTGGGCTTCCTTCCCTGCTCTAGTCTTAGCCCACCGGATTCCTGCAAGTAGATCTTTGAGGAGTCCAACGTTAGCCCTATGGAAGTCCAAGGTTGTAATCCTAGTTATTGCCCAGCTTTTTCCTTGTAAAATACTAAACTCCACCATGTCATGGTCCCTGTCGCCAAGGCTATTTCCAACCTTAATGTCCCCAACCAGACCTTCTTTATTCATCAATACAAGGTCCAGCAGTGCACCTCTCCTCATTGTTTCCTCCTCTATCTGCATTAGAAAATGATCATCGATGCACTGCAAGAGCCTTTTGGACTGAGCTTGCTTTGCTGTGTGGGCACTCCAGCCAATATCAGGGTGATTGAAGTCACCCGTAAGTACTGAGGAGTGTGATCTAGAGGCTACTTCCAGTGGACTGTAGAAGGCCTCATCACCATCTTCTTCTGGGGTTGGTGGTCTATAGTAGACACCCACAAGAGTTACACCTCCAATTGCATGTCCCTTAGTTCTTACCCACAGGCTTTCAACCTGTCGTGCCTCCCCCGGTGGATAGAACTCGACACATTCCAGTTGCTCTCACACATAAAGAGCAACACCACTGCCTTGCCTTGTTGCTCTGTCTTTCCTAAATGGTACAGAGCCATCCATGAGAACATCCCAGCCATGGGAGCTGTCCCACCATGTTCCGGGGACTGCGATTATATCGTAGCCAGTCAACCAACTCCTCCTGCTTATTCCCCATGCTCTGTGCATTGGTGTGTAAGCATTTCAGAGAGGGAGTCAAGCAATTAGATTTCACTTTTGGTATCTGACCATTCCCAGCCACTTCCTTGGTTAGCAACCTATTAGTGAGCCCTGTGTTTTTGTTGTCGTACTTATCACCATTTCCCACCCCAAGTGGGACGGCAGACAGAGACCATCCTTAGGCTCACCTCTAGTGAGCCTGGTTCTATCCCCTTCCCCCTTCGAGCCTAGTTTAAAGCCCTTTCAGTGAGCCCCGCCAGCTCCTCTGCGAGAATTTCAGCCCTAGTAAAACAAAAAAGACTTCTACAGCTATCCTACATTTTCTTAGCACTCCTTCAGCATTCCAAGATGATGGATGAATGCCCTTCCATGTTTAAAGTGTGTGGAGTCTGGACTCTTGAGTGGACCCATAATAAAAGTTCAAGTGTCAGTAGGAGATGTTTTGTTTAAACGTCCTCAGTAACCACAATAGAAATATTGCTTCATGGGGAGAAAAATGCATCATAAGCAAGGTATCTCAGGGATCATGCTTTCAAACTGCTATAATGAACGTCACTTTTACAAAACAAAACAACAGCTGTCGTAATTCAGTGAAGACTGAATGTGCCATCCTCAGAGAGCAATACCAAAGTAATGCCCTGTATTTACCTGCAGTTCCTTGAAACCAAGCATTAGTCTGTTTTCCAATATAATAATTGTTACAAGGAAAGGCAAGGACAGCGTGTGACACACCGCAAAGTGAAAATGGTACGTACTTTGCTTTCTGTGATTTTGCTACTGCAGTTTGCTCTCTGTTCCTCAGAACTCTGCAAAACGCCACTAAATACACTGCATGTTGTAAATATTACAGTGGTAGATCCTCTAGAGTTAATATTTCACGATTGTCACTGCTGTGAAAATGGCTAAACCCAAGTAGCTTTTTATGAGAAATTAATTTTAACTCGCTGATAACTTGAGAGTTTACATTATTTGAGAGTTATCAATGTGTACAATGAATGTACTTTGTACTCTGGCTAAGGCTGCTGGTGGAAAAGCTGTGTTGAAAATATCCTTTCCTCCATATTTGACATAATTATCACATGCCATGCTCTTTTCAGTTTCTTCCTCAGGACTTTTATTAATAAAATAACCTCTGGTTAAAAGAAATGCCACGTTTACTCCAGATACGTAGTTGTTCTGTTCTGTTGGTGTCTCATAATTAAACCAAAAGAAACCCAGAAAGCAAAAAACCCACCTGTTGCTTTTTAAAAAATTGTTACATATATGTACATATTTCATTAGCTTATTGATCCTGAAATCCACTGTGAAAATGCTTAATGCTAAACTATGTCTGACTGGAAGCTAAAGGTTTGGGTTTCTGCTGGAGCAGTAATTTTTCTTGGTTATTTTAATCTTATGAACTTTTTCAGATTTTCTCTGAATGTATTCAAATGTAAATAAAGACGTAAAGATGTTCTTGAAGTGGAAGATTGCTAGGGATTGAATGCTTTCTTGTTAAAGTTTGCATGAAACTTTTAAATTTTTGCCAACTGATCCTGTAGACTCAACTCCCAGTGAAAAGAGCTGTATTAGTTTGAAGGTTAGTAACTGTGCAATACTAAGTTTCTTTTGCACAAAAAGCACTCTCTGCTTATGATACAAATCTGCTATTTCTAATTTGGTGTTGTGTTTTACAAAAAGGACGTTCTTCAATTCTACTTGTTTATTTTGTATCACTTGTTAGTATGAAGTTGGTTTAAAAAAACAATCCTGGGACCCAGTCTTGCTAATATTCATGCGTGTTCAAGCCAGAGTTAAAAGCATGTAAATGGCAGCAAGCCTAGAAAAACTTGCAATGCTGTAGCTCTGATACATATCTGAGAATACTTTGCTTTCAGAGGCCTGTAAAGGCAGGTATTTGGAAAGATGGCATGATGCTAATACTTGTTATCTTTTACCTAATTCTAGCCAATTTGGTAGTACCTGTGGTTTTGCTGGCAAAACCAAGATTATCATGTGGTTCCTCTCCAGTACAAAATATGTCTTATGACACATTTGAATAAATTTAATTTAAGATCCTTCACATTTGTTTCTGGACTTGAGTGTTACCTTGGCCATGCAGAACTTATTACCTGTTCTGTTTGTGCAAACAAATGATGCAAACATTTTGAAAATGTTAGACGGCAAATCAGAAACAAGTGGAAAACACTCTCTGCTGGAAGACTGGGAAAACAGTAACATTGGTTTTCCCTTGAAAAGTGGCTCCAAGGTGTTCACTGTTGAGAACATAGTATATCCCACTGACTACTGAAGGGCTGTAGCTCCATTCTTTGCAAATGCAAAGAATTAGAAAATTTATGTGAGAACTTGAAATGCAAGAATAGCTGGTAAAACTTGAATGTTGTTCAACTTCACTGATTTCCTCATGTGTTATCATGTGTATTCTTCAATGGTGAAGAGTTCACTATTCTTATAAGATGACTTTGACACCTTAGTCTTTTTGTGTGTGTGTGTGAAGCATATATGTAGTTTCCTAGGGCAACAGAGATGATTGGGGGATTGGAGCGTCTTCCTTCTGAGGAAAGGCTGAGAGAGCTGGGACTCTTTAGCCTGGAGAAGAGAAGGCTAAGGGGAGACCTTATTAATGCCTCTAAGTATCTAAAGGGTGGGTGCCAGGAGGATGGAGCCAGACTCTTTTCAGTAGTTGTCAGTGATAGGATGAGGGGCAACGGGCACAAGCTGGAATATGGGAAGTTCCATTTAAGTTTGAGGGAAAACTTCTTTACGGTGAGGGTGATGGAGCACTGGGACAGGCTGCCCAGGGAGGCTGTGGAGTCTCCTCCTCTGGAGATACTCAAGACCTGCCTGGATTCAGTCTTGAGTAATGTGCTCCAGGCAATCCTGCTTTGATGGGGGAGTTGGACTAGATGATCTCTAGAGGTCCCTTCCAACTCTGACAATGCCATGATTCTTGCTGCTTCGTCTGACTGGGACTTAAATTCAAAACATCTCTATAGTGTCAAGGTGGTAAGTACCTGTTTTTAGATTCAATTATCTGATTGTCTTATTGTCCCATTTATCCTCCATATTTTAATGTCCTGTAATAAAGTTGGTAAAAATATCAAATAATTCAGGGTGGTCTTTAAATTGGTGAAGGATCCCTTCTTTT